>JAXGGA010012048.1:0-40130 GCA_038373865.1 Uloborus plumipes | reverse complement strand
TTAAAAGATTAATCGTGTCCCAATATGGCTAATTTTCATTCTTCCACTTGGAAAAAATACCAAATCGATGCCAAAGCATATAAAAACTAAGCATATGCAAGATCAATGGTCTTGCGGAGCTACAGGTCTTTTTTGTCTCACATCCCTCATCGCCAAGCAGCCTACGCTTGGCGATCGTTTTGAAGTCCGGTGCTTCACCCGATTGGCAACCCTAGCCTCCACTGCTGCTTCAGGACTCGGGAACTCAGATGCGGAGATGCAGAGAGTCCGAGAATTGAGTGGAAAAAAATCTCTTTCAGTGGAGCTCCCCTCCAAATTATTGTCTATTTCCTCTCGCCCAAGAAGATAGTGTTTTGTATTTAGCTCGCTGTGTTTCGATGCCTTGAGATTGGATTGAGTGGGAAGCGTGGTGAATTTTGGCCGGGCTTAATCCGCTCTGGTTTTGAACAATGAACTAAAGGAGATTATACGGCTCTGGAAATGGTAATGTGTCTTGATAAAGGAAATGGAGCTGCTCTGAACTGACCAAATACGAGTCCAGGATAAGGATTTACAGGTGGTTTTAATTTGAAGGTGAGTCAACGAATTTGTTCTTCCAAAAATTGTTTCAATTACAGTGATAACAAATACTAAAAATTACTAAATTACCACAGCAGCGGGATTTAAACATTGTCACAACTTACGTTATTTTTCAGATAATTTTTGGGATTGTGGGGGGGGGGGGGTCGATTATTTTTATTCCTTGAAAGCAATTCAATATTTTAGTTTGATATGTTAATTATTTTAATATTATTTTGCTTATTTGTGTCTTTGTGTAGGAAATATTTTTGTATTTTTTTCTAATGCTCATTTAAAGCACAGCTAACTTGAAATCATTTTTCATCTGATCTTAATATAAATGTTCAGTTTTATGTTCCGTATTGTCTGAAGCATTCACAATCTTAAAGAAGTCCATGCAAACAGGATATACAATGTAGACTATTTTTGTACCCTCTAAATTGTAACATAATAAAATAAAGCTGCATGCAAATTGCATTATTTAATTATATTTTAATTTGTTAATAAATACCTTTTGGGATTTTTTGAAAAGTCTAATGCATTAAAATATTACATGTGGTTCTTAATGATTGTATGTCTCTTAAGAAATAAATTTTAATCCATCGATGTATTTATTTAAAAGAGAAATTGAGGGAAGATTTTGTTGAATTCAGCTCAATTAAATTGGTGTAAGATGTTTTGAGATGTGAAAAAAGGTCTTATTGGATTTAGTCAGACTATTCGATGAATAGTCTTTCAAATAAAGCCAAAGTAACCTATGTATCAGCATATAGAAGTGTTTCTTTTCTCAAAAACGATTCTGCATTTTTAAAGTTATAAATGTATATCAAACTAATGTAAACAAAACTCTCCATGCTTTTACAGATGTTATTATCACTTATTCTTTGAAAAAAGTAAGCACACAAAAGTAAACCTTATTTTATTGAGGAAACTTTGTAAGTATAGATGCATCTAATTCATAAGCCGTTGTCATTAGTTTAAGTAAAACGTGTATGGAAATATTTACTTGCTTTAAGTAACTTTCTATAGTTTTACGTAGCTACAGAACCACTGGCTGTATACAGAAGAGCTTTAATTTGTGTTGCTCTCAAAATAAGTAACTGAAAATGTATCACAGCGATATTCTTGTTTACATACTTGTCTACTACATTGAAAAGGAGTTTAATACTCCTTTTCAATGACGATACAACAATACCTAATAGAATGGAAATGGTTCTAAATAACATGTTATAAGTATTCCGTTTTCAATACAAAACAGCGTCAATTCAATCATTACTGTTTTTAACAAATTGTTATTTCAGTAAAAAGAATTATAGATAGCTTCTTAGCTTTGTAATCGTATAAGAGATGGTCTTTATAATTAGCTTTCAAGAAATATTATTTGTGTATAACATGATTGGTTAACTCGTAATTGTAAAAACTCTACAATGCAGTTATACGTAAGTAAATGTGACTGTTTTCATACTATACTGGAGTAGTTTAGTTATTATGGGAAACGTTCATTGTAATTTATTGTGTAGGATTAACTTATGGAGTTATAGTATTTAAAGAAAAACCTCCTCGTTTCTTATCTTGCCTATAATTTATCAGAAAGAAAACTTCTTTATATTATTTTTTAAATAAAATTTCCTGGTTTCTTATCCTACTATTTCCGCGAACAACGTACATGAAGAAAAAATTCTCATCCCGTGATTACCTCCGACCTAACGTACATTTAAAACCTTATCACTGTTTAAATATGAGTGATGTCCCTTTTTGAAGCCGGAGCATTTGTGGAAAAGTGAAATAGCTTCCTGGGTTCCTATCTTGTTTATAGTATTTATTAAATTAAATTTCTTTAATTGTTATCCTGCTTATAATATTAAAAAATAACTTTATGGTTACTTTATCCTACTATTTCAACGGACAACGTACATGCAGAAAAAAAATCTCATCCCGTGATTACCTACGATCTAACGTACATTTAAAATCTCTCTCTCTCTTATCAGATTATTTCACTCTTTAGATGTCACTAATGGCATTTTTAGAAGCAGGGACAGGCGAGGAAAGTGAAATAGCTTGTTAGGTTCTTATTGTCTTGCTTAAAGTATTTTTTTAATTAAATTTCTTGATTTTTATCATGCTTGTAATATATAAAAAAAAACTTTATGGTTTATTATTCTACTATTTCTATGAACAACGTACATGCAGAAAAAAATTCTCATCCAGTGATTACCTACGATCTAACGTACATTTAAAACCTCCCTCTCTCTCTCTTATCAGATTATTTCACTCTTTAGATGTCACTAATGTCATTTTTGGAAGCAGGGGCAGGTGAGGAAAGTGAAATAGCTTCTTGGGTTCTTATTGTCTTGCTTAAAGTATTTTTTTAATTAAATTTCTTGATTTTTATCATGCTTGTAATATTAAAAAATTGATTTCTTATCCTACTATTTCTATGGACAACGTACATGCAGAAAAAATTCTCATCCCGTGATTACCTACGATATAACGTACATTTAAAACCTCCCTCTCTCTCTCTATCAGACTATTTCACTCTTTAGATGTCACTAATGTCATTTTTGGAAGAGGGGCACGTGAGGAAAGTGAAAAAGTTTGTTGGGTTCTTATTGTCTTGCTTAAAATATTTTTTTAATTAAATTTCTTGATTTTTATCATGCTTGTAATATTTAAAAAAAACATGGTGGTTTCTTATGCTACTATTTCTATGGACGACGTACACGCAGAAAGAATGTCTCATCCCTTGATTACCTAACGTACATTTGAAACCTAAGCAGGGCATTTCTCTGTTTAAATGTCACTAATATCACTTTTTTTAAAGCAGGGTTATAAGGGGAAAAGTTAAATAACTAAGAAAGCTTCCTTTTTTCAAACTGAAAGTCAGAACTTGTTTTAAAAAATGATAGAACATAAAGAAATATGATGTTTTTTGCAAGGAAACTTGTATGTTCGACTTTGACAGTGAATTTGTACCGTCAAATCAATATAGAAAATTTTTACTTCGGGGAAAATGAATATTGAACGTTTTTCTAATAACATATTCCGCATTTGATTATAAAAAATTTTATTTTAGCAAATGGTTCGATAAATAAATGAGAGAACAAATAAATGAATAAAAAAATAAAACAATAAACGTATAAACGAATAAGATAATTGTATGAGTAAATAAACGAGGGAATAAAATAGAGAATAAATAGGAAAATGTATGTATGTATGAATGAATGAATAAATGAATTAGAGAAAGACTAAATGAAGCAATGTAAGTGACTTAATTAATGAATGAATACGTAAATATTAAAAAAATTAATATATAAATTAAATGAACTATTTCACTTTGCCCCATTCGTTCTACCGCGCTTATACTTGACTAATTGTGCAACGCAGTTAAAATAAAAATATTTCTATCATTAGATAAGCAAATAGCGCACTGAACAGCAATAATCTCAATTAATATTTAAAATGATAATTACATAAATATTTCCCATTTCATTATAACTAAAATTGCTTTCGATAAACCACAAAAATTGCAATATGAGTATCAAAATTTGGAAGTGAATAGTATCAACATGTACCTTAATCTTCTGAAGCAGCGCTGTTTCACCGTTAACGTCCATGACAATTAGACTCGAAATTTTCACTAACAATTTGTTATATAGCTCTTTATATTTTAACTCAACAGGAGTAAACACATTTTTTAACGCTTACGTAAGGTATTCCCGGTACAGGTACATTTTCGTTAATAATTTTGTTATTTAAAATTTAATTTACTTTTATGCGTCACGTGTGGACATCCAAAATCAACTTCGTGTAATGTACTGTATGAATTAGTTAATAGTTTTGCTCTATTAATATAGCAATCACAAAAGAAACTATAAGTTTTGAGACTGAAAATTCAAAGGTTACATATCTCGCTGAAAAATTATTTAAACCGTTAAAAAAAGCTATGCATGTGGCTATCCCATGAAAAAGTGACCATTTTCATGGTTACTTTTTCCACCACATGACGGCTCATATATTTTATAAAAAAGTAATAGGTAGTGACGATTTTTTTTCTGAAGAAATCGCACATGTGTGCGTGATTTCTTGAGAAACAAGATTTGTTCATAACCCTTTTGAATTACAGTCGAACTCGTTTATAATGAGCTCGGATATAACGAGAACTCGGATTTAACGAGGGAAACGAGAATATTTGGTTGGACTAATGTTTACGAACAATTTTTTCTGTCTCGCAGTCTTTTTTTCTCATCTTTCTAGTCATATTCCTGTCTTATCATCTTTTTTTTTCCCCTGCGGTTTAATACTTTTGTATGAAAAATTCCACCAGCATTCCAGCATCATCAGTTCCAAATCCGGTTCTTGTTTCTCTCCTTTAAGATTGTAGCGCAACCAGGAACTTTTTGCTAGTTGGGGAAAGGGGGGGGGAGTAATTGTCATAAAATAAAGAACAGTATTTAATTAAATTAATTGATGTAATTAAAGTAAGTATTAATTAAATTATAAGTAAACTCAATTATTTGACCTCCTAAGAACCCACCCCTTCGGTTGCACGCCGGCAGTAAGGACCCGTTTATTACGAGCACTCGGATTTAACGAGCGACATGTTACGGTCCCTTCGTGCTCGTTATAAGCGAGTTCGACTGTAGTACTTTTTAATGAAATCTATTAAGCTTCACGTGCAGGACAAAATTACTGCCTTCCGTGGAATGGCCCAGTAACTTTATTTTTCTTTTGAGTGAAAGCAACTTTATATTTCACAACACACTAAAAATGTTGCTAGATAGCAACATTTATAGGCTCTGCAGCTAAGTAGCATATTTTACCATTTCGCATTGCTCCACTATTTCACCCTGCCACACATTCCCCGTAATTGACGGTTCGTCATTGTGAAATCGCATTTGTACTATTTCCAGACACTGTATTATCTTTTGGTGAAAAATCTCGATAAGAAACCCTTAATTTGGTGCAAATAATAAAAAGTGGGACTTAGTTTTGATATTTATTACACTTAAAGTAGTACGTATTTTCTGATTTAGAGTCTGTAAATTTAGTAAATAAGTGCATGTATTTTTCTTTTAAGTTAAAAAGCATATTTTGAAAAGACTTAGTTTGTTTTGTTTTTTAAAGCTGTTAGAGGGTTGAGTTGTTGGTAAAAATCTATTGCAGTCGTTTTTTTTTTTTTTCTTCTTTTCTCTACAAAGTTAAACCTCAAAATTTTACTACTTTCGTAAAGCTTTAGCAACGGTTTTGAAATCGTAAGAAAGCGTTTGAAAAATCATTCTTAAATAAGTGTAATCATTATTTTAAAGCATCATTAGTTTATTCACGATTTCAAGAAATCCTCATTAAGTTATACGTTTAAAAGTATAATTGTTCTCAGAAAATCCAGGTTTATTTTGGCAATTTTAGGACACTTACATGGTAATTACTTCTAGGAATTCAGTTGTAGAATTTATTGTAATTTTTCTAGAGTATTAGTAAATATTTCTCGCACTCGAAAAGCTTACATGAAATAATACTTTAATGTCTAATTATTTTCGCACAGTATTACTGAGTTGTACAATAATAAGGATATTGACATGAAATAATCTGACCTTCTCTAGAAGACAATTTAAGAAAATGAATGCTAAATTATGTTCTTCAAAGAAGAAGTACATTAGAATTGCACATGGTGAAGCTGTACAGTTCAATCTAATTTCAACAGATCATGAAATGAAATTGCATGTGCAACGCCAGGGACAGCGAGAGCCAACTCGGATCTCTCATCAGTTTAGTTGACAGGCTCCCTTCAAGCCGTAAAATTTGTAAAACTCACTCTATTCCTGTTCAAACCGACCCGGTTAAAAAAAGTTATATGGGTGATTCTACAATCAATGCGTTTTTTGTGTCCCCAAAGAAAAAATAATCTGTTTAATTTCACACTCATTATATCACTAGTAGCCGCTATTTTTATGATTGTAGTGGTAAGGGCCAGACGAAATTTCAATTTTTGGGGGGTTTATCGATACCAGGGGAAAATGCGTTGCCAGAGGAGTGACACTATTGGCGGAATTCTGGTTTGATTTACAATTATTTCACTTATTTTTCGGTGTAAAATCATAGTATGGACTCATTCCTATGAGACCTGTATTTAAAAAAAATTTTCACGTTGTAATAAAATGAAAAAAATTAATCCTGAAAACACGACATGTTGCATACAAGTCGCACCGCAGATCCCAAATAAAAATACTTCCCGCATTATTTACGTTCATTCAAATTGCCTTCACAGGGGCAATTAGGATTAAAAATGAAATTAATTATGCTTATATCACAGTTTTAATGTATATTTACCCTTTTTTTAAACAAAAATGCCAGGGGAGTGACGCCAGAGAAGTGACAAAATCACACATTACCTATAAAAACAGCATCACGCGTTCTTCTTACCAGAACTTCAAGTAAACCGTGATGTCTGCACACAATAAGCATTACATTGTACATACGCATACTTATGTAACGATGAAATATCAAAAGTTATACTTACCAGGGGAAATACTACAGCGACTGGCGCAGTAAGCTTTGAGGCACTTTCAACAAGAACCGATGCAATAATATTCGAATTTTTTTAAAACCTCTTAGCTTGCTTTTAACTTTACTCAGTATTACACTGGTTATTCGCAATCAACATCATTCTTATGCATTTTTTATACTAAATTTCAGTCTTTGAAGTTCGCCAGGTGGAGGTGACACTATTGATATGGCCCGTTGAAAAGTGTATTTTTTTTAATAATAATAAATATTTTTTCAATGTTTACTGATGAAATTGGTTTCTCTGTTAATGTAAGTGTATGATTATGGCAAAAAACATTATGCCACGTTAGCAAAAATTGAGCGTCGAACATGTTTGTATAAAAACTAGTATTTGAACAGGCCAGGGGAGTATACATTTATGACTATTTTCGGCTGTAAATGCTAAAATAAAATAATTGCAGTGAATTAATTGGGTGGTCCATATAAAAGATAATAGCCTGTAATGCTTCAGCATGCAAAAACATTATTAAAATCAGTTTTACATGAAGTTTTTCCATTGGCCGTCTGAATTCAAATAGCGTAGAATGACCCATATCCCGCGCATCTCCTCTAAAATTAAAATGCATTTAGTTTACTGGGAAAAATGAGTTAAATTTTATGAATCTTTTTCTAAGTATTAACAGAAGCAACATAAATTGAAAAGCGACCGATAAATGGAATTTAAGGTAAAAGAAAACCGTAATAATGTTTAACAAAGGCTATTACGAGATTTTTACGAGTACTCAAAACGATATTTTCGCTGTTTTTCTAAACAGAAATACTCAGACAGAGAGAGGGAGAGGGAAAGTGTGATACTAAAAGAAAGACTTAAAAGTTGAAAAGGTCTTTTTTTTTTAAAGAGCAAAAAATGGTGTTTTAAAAATGTTTAAAAGGGTGAAAGATTTGTAATTAAAATAATTCGAATTCAATAGTTGTCCAGACCGTCCTAAGAGAACTACTTGACTCTTAAATCCCTATGTAAACCCAATGAAAGCAAGTATCCGCGGAATTTCATCTCGCATTTGCTTAGAGCCCTTAAGAAGCTCCAAAAAGGCATATGAAAAATATTTCATCTAGTTTTGTTCATGTCTTAGCCATTATTGAGGGGGGGGGCTCCATAATGGATTGCAAAGGGCCTTCAAGCTTGTAAATCCACCACTAAAAGCATGTAGTATCATTTTGATTTTATTTATAAATAATGCATTCTATAATACTGAGTTAGGATTTGTAGGTAACTATAAAACTAGTGAGTAGTTATGCATATTTTCTAGTAAATGGTTTCTATGATTGAATAATTTTTATTCAGTTTGCATGAGAAAAATTCACTGTCCATAAGTCATCCCGTTTACAGCACAATTGCTTTTGAGCAGGGATGAAACAGATAAATACAAGTGTCTTTTAATTAACCCACAATTTAAAAAACAAAATAACTCAGAAAGCGTTGCAGATGACACTGCAAATTTTTTGTTGTTGAAAAAAACGTCAATGTAATTAATGCACATTGTTTTCAAGGTGAGAACCTTCAGAGGCGAGACAATAGTTACTAAGTTGTCAGTTACTTAACAAAAACTAGCTTCAGAACAATTCAGTTAATTTTTCAAGTGTTCCTCTTTTAATGCTTGCAAATGAGTCAATAAGGCAACTTCATTTTCATAAACGGGTACCTTTCATTTACTGTGAATAAGGCTAAGCAACAATTCTGTAAAATATTTCACTTTTGCGACGTCATCTTTAGTCTGCGCATTTGGCCTAAAGTTTTGAATTTTTTTTATTTTTTTTAGATTTTTCAAATTAAAAAAAAAATATTGCAAATGATAAAACTAGTGACGAGTGGTTATTAAATGGAAGAAGAGGATTTAAAATATACGAGGAATTTTTTAAAACCATTTTAGATTATGATTTTAGTCTGCGTATTAGGCCCAAAGTTCATCAAATTTTCCGAAATTTTCGATATTTTCAATATTGAGCAGAAATTTTATAATTTAATATTTCTTCTGAATATTTACTTAAAGTGCCTTCAAAACATTTTCTAAATCATTTTGTTGTTTCTTTGAACTTCTCAACTGTTTGCTTGCTCATTGAAATTACCCAGTGCTCACCACGAGGAAGTGGCCGCACTTTGAGTGCCACCTGCGCTCCCCTTGCTTTCAACCAATGAGAGCACACATTTACATTTCTTAGACAAGTCAGGAACAATAAATTGTTTCCTTGGGTAGGAAATTTTTTGCATTGGTTTTGATGGATGCACTACAAAGACAGGAAAATGCAAAGGAATACGGAAACTGGAAGAAAAACTTGGTAGACCTCTGTAATGGGATATTTGCCAATTACATTTGAATGAACTAAATTTGTGGCATTTTTTGCAAAAGCTAGATGGACCTACCAATGAACCAAAGTGAATTTTTGGGCCTGTTGGAAGAAGCTAAACAACATATTATACTTTCAAATCCGTTCAATATGTGCCTAGGAATTTGTCATTGATCAGATCGATGGTGACAATAAAAATGATTTAAGTACTGAGCAACAGTATATTCATGAGATGAGCAAGGTAGTTTTGACTGGGAAAAGATGCAAAAATTATGAAACAGAAGTCAAAGAAAGCTTCCCCAAGCCAGATGGTTGACTACAGCAAACATAATCTTTAGACTAAAATTTTGAAAAGCGTTCGTAAGTTTTACGGTAAAACTGTCTTTGCTCTTTTAGGAGAAGTGCAGACGCTACTAATTTGGCTATGAATTTGTGTGAGATTATAGAGTTACACTCATCTCTCCGGGAAAAAGCAGACAATTGTATTCACATCCATTCAAAACAATGTATACTTTGCACCCTAGAAATATGCTGTTATCGATGTTAGTTCATAAGAGGGAGCATATACTTGTTTTAAATCGTACACTTGTTTTAAATCGTATTATCAACGCTCAATCTATAAAACAAACAAGTGAAAACGCTTCAGATCCCAAAAATGAATAAAAATCTATTTTCATACAATACATACATAAATCAAAAATCAGAATACATCGATATGATTTCTCGTCATGATGTGGAAATTACAAAGCCACCTTTTACAAGTAATTTAACAACACAATATTTACAAAAATTACTGGAAGCTGAGAATTTAAGTATGATTTCTGAATGCGCTCTTTTAAACTTCTTTTAAAGATTCAATCAGTTGAAAGAGCTGTCAAATAGGTCACAATTCAAAATTGGTATGTAATCACAGGGAAAGAAAAGGGTTAGTAAAAACAAGGATACCTGACAGAAATATTTTATCAATTTACGACACAAGGGAACAATTTAACTGTTAAAGACGTATCTAAGAAATGTAAATAATTGTAATTGCTCGCATTGGTTGGAAGGAAGGGCTCACGTGTAGGACTTGAAGTGCGGTCCCCTCCTCGTGGTGAGTCCTGGATAGTTCCACATGAGCTAGCGAAGAGTTGCACAATTCAAAGTTATAACAAAACGAATAAAAAAAGGTTTGAGGACACTTCAAGTGAATATTGAGAGGAAATACTGAGTTAAATGTTGAAAATATTAGACATTTTGGGAAATTTGATGAACTTTGAGCGTAATGCAGGAACTGAAATCATAATCCTAAATGGTTTTTAAAAGAATCCTCGTATATTTCGAACCTTTTTCTTCCATTTAATAACCACCCGTCACTAGTTTTATCATTTGCAATATTTTAAAAAAAAATTTGAAAAATCTAAAAAAAATCAAAATTTTCAAAACTTTATGCCAAATGCGCAGACTAAAGATTATGTCGCAAAAGTGAAATATTTTACAGAATTGTTACTTAACCTCATTCACAGTAAAGGTACCCGTTTACGAAAATCAAAAATTCATTTTTTTTGCTCCACCCTAGTGGACAGTGCCAATCGTCTAGGGTGGTTGTTCCGGTATTGATAAGCAATAACCCAGGTTCAAAACCCAGGGGTGGATCAACTACACTGCAACAAACAAACTGGTATTTTAGTATAATACAACAGTATAATCCTGACAGCAGATGTTCCAAGTTAAAACTGAAATTCACAGTAATAAACTGTAAAACTAGCAATTTTACAGTTTATTATTGTAAAGCAGCAATTTTAGATTATTACCTTAATTTAACAGTTAATTACCACAATATTAGCTGTATTTTACTGAAAAAACAACAGTATAATACTGGCAGCAGAGGTTCTAGTTTATAACTGTCAAATGCGCAGTAATAAACTCTAAAATCAGCGATTTTACAGTTTATTACCGTAAAATTAGCAATTTTTACAGTTTATTATAAAATTAGCTGTAAAAACATCTATTTTTTACAATAAACCTCTTCGACGTTCTTTTCAACAAAAAAAAAAATGCTCTGCTATCTGCAACGGTTCTTGTGTTATTCGATTTTGAAGCTTTCAGTAAAATAAAAGACACGTTGCACATTCTATTTATTTTGACTTTATTGCTGTTCATCTGAGTGGGCGAGAGATCCTACCTCATTTCCTATACTTGTAATTTTGAAGTCAAATATTTGCTTGAATTTCGGTCGTAAATATATCGACCAAAGTTCGAGGTTAGTATTGCTATTACGCAGAAAATTTCCGTTAATAGGAGAGTAGAAACCTGTTGCCCGTATAAAAAAGATTTTTTTTCCCGTTTAAACTCTCAACGTCTTAACTTTTCATCACATTACGAAAGTTTTACTGTCTGATTTTCTTAGGTAAAATCTTCATGCGTATCAAACCTGACGCATGCGTATTTATGCATGCGTCAGGTCTTCTCTGATCTTACCAAAATAGGGGTTTTCGGTAAGATGACAGTAAGAAAAAAATAATCTGAAGCATTTTGAGCCGTATCAAACTTAGCACGATTCTAATTTCAAATACTTAGTTTAGTTGAATGTGTCAAAAGGATAGCAAATGCAAGTTTTAAACTGAAAACTTCAGAAATTTTCCACCCACAACCCATCACCCCTTTTTTGAGTAGAATGGTTCGCGAGTGCTAGGTGCTGTTTTCAAGGACGAACAGTGCACTTGAGTTGTTTAGAATCAAAACCAATTAAGTCCATTTTTTATGAAAAATAAATTTATTCAAAAATTCTAAATTTAAAAGCTCATTTACAAATGGCTCCACCCTTCATGCTCTGACGGATTTCAGAAGAACCGCTTACACTAACTTATTATTATGAATCCCAAATGGCTGGAATCATGTTGCTACTTTAAAGTACCATTCCTTGTACTTGCTGAGAGGCCGACAGTTGGTGTCACCAATCGGAAGCAGTTTTCTTAGGGATCTTAGGGGGCCTAAGACTCTACTGATTTTCAAAATTGTATCCTCTGCATATATGTTATTTGATGTATTTTTAACGAAAAGAAGCAAAAAAAAAGTATAAAAGTTCATCGCCAAATTAATTCGGTACATAAAGGGTTAAAAGCCACTAGATCTCAACAAAAAGTAAATATGAAGTAATGTTTTTATGTTAAAACCCTTTAGATGCATAGTTCCAGTGACGAAACTACGTATTTTGAGAAATGGACTTAACTGGTTTTGATTCTGTATGACTCAATTGAAATTGCACGTCTGGGGCTCATGTTTACGATACTACGCTATATGCAAAACTCTAAGAACATGCAATACACCATCAACTTGGTAATTCCATCCAAGGACTGCAGTTTTATGCTTATTGGCACTCGTTAGCCTCGAATAGGAATTAACCAAGCTGGGGGCAAAAACTCCTCATAGAAGCAGAAAGAGAGCCGAAAAACTGGTAGCTAATGTAAAGTTTGAACACTATCAGTTAGCAGTTTTTTTTTGCTCTCTTTGCTTCTATAAGAGGATTTTTGATACCAGCTGGGTTAATACCTACTTCAAGCTGACGAGTGCCAATAAGCCCGAAACTGTAGTCCTTTTATGAAATAACAAAACTGGTGGTGTATTGCATGTTTCTGCCTTAGCCCTTGCTTAGGGGCAGCAACTTACTGCTTTATACACGAAGAACAGCTTGACTTATTTTGTATTCTTAGTTTCAAAACTGTTTCCATGATATGTAACTTACGTAATTCTTTCAATTTGGAGAGAAAATGTATAAAACAAGAGAAAATCCAAGTGATTTGTCGGCAAAAGAAAAAGAATGATAATGGAACAAAACTATTTGGAATTTTAACTATCACTCACAACGCACGACTGAAAGTTTAGAGAAAATATTTTAAATATTAGAGAGAGCATAGTTTGTTCTGCTTTTAAACATATTTGCATAATGAAACAGCTGGGAGTAGAAGAGTAATTGTTTTCGGGATTTAATGGCGAGCAATTCTTAAGGTTCACATTTAGTCGAAGTACTTTTCTGTGGAAGGGATTAGCAACTTGTACTTACAATAATTTTCAGTAAAAGGGATTTACAAACACATTTACTGAAGAACAGTGTCGTAAATATATTACGAAGAAAGAGGTCTTAAGTAGAAGTACAATCGCTTTTAAAATAAATAAATTAATAAAACCTGAGCATAAAAACAGAAACTCGAAAAGTGAAGATTTTTCCTCAAATATTGGATAAAACAGAAGATAAGAGGAAGTTAAGGTCAAGCCCTCTACTAAAATCTCGGACTTTATTTACAATTCGAGTCCTTACGTGTTAATGCAGATACATATAAGGGCAATGCATGTAAGGATATTCTGGGACCTAGTTCATTAAAAGCTATGCACGGTTGAATTTTAAGTAGTTTGTGTTGTAACAATATAATATAAAGTAAAATTTTATAAAGTAGCAGCAGCTAATTAGAGTTTTTTTTCCCTTATTTGACAAAATAACATTTGTTGTTTAAAAGAACAAGTAATAAAATTAATTCCTATGTTCGCTTTCTCTTTTCATGAGTTTTCTTTTCTTTTAAAACGAACAAAAAAATTTAAAAAAAACTGGTAGAAAAAAAATGTTATTATGGAACATGATTTATCGCTCCAATAAACACGAAAAGATTTCCTAGAAAATCTACAATACTCAGTTTGTACATTTCTGAGTTTTCTGAAAAGTATGTTTTATTTTTATGTAAGTTTACAAGATGCATTTGTTATCCCAGTTTTTTTTTTTTTCGAAATTTTGCTCGATGATAGCAAATAATGCATTCAGAAGTTCAATGTTATTTTCCCGACCGGAGCTCAAAAATTTTATTCATAGAAAAAAGGATATTGCAAAACATTTTTCTAAAAATAAATAGGTTTACTGAAGACTAGATATATTTTAGTGCAGGATATATTTTTTGAAAAAAGGAATTTCGTTGAGGGTTTAATCCATTCAGAATTTTCAAAAAATTGGGATTACCGAAAATTTATTTTATTATATAAGAATAAAATGTTGCAAATTCAATGGCAAAGGTTACAAGCTTAGAATTCTTTGTTTCATCATTCTTTATAAATGCAATTATGTTAAACTTTTAAATATAATGACATAACAATTTCCCTACTTATTTCGTTTCGATACTACAGGGTTGCCACAGGGAAAATGCCACAAAAAAGTAGCAAAAGTTGCCTAAAAATACTAAAAAAGTTGCAAAAAAGTTGCCTTGAAAATAAAAAAAGTTGCAAAAAAGTAGCCATGAAAAAAAAAGTTGCAAAGAAGCTGAATAGAAACATGTGACAAGCTAAACTGAATATGAGTAATGCTTTAAAACAAGTTCAAAAAATAGACAGGATTGAACTGATGCATTAAATTAAAGATACAAATGAGAAAAAAAAAAGAAAAGAGTACAATTGAGGTTATTTACTTTACAAGACTGCTACCATTCAAAAGAAAAAATAATAATATACTCATATAAATACAGAAAATTTATTCTGAAAATCCATGTTTTTGGTTTTTTTACAGAAAAATGATTCTAAGTATTTTCCTTTTGTTCACTAAGCAATTTAATTTTTTTTCTTCATCTTCATGCTCTCTTTCCCTATTCCTCAACTTTATACTGCCTTCTAACATACCCTGAGCTATTCTAATACTTTCAGTGTCTTTTGCTTTAATAGCTGATTTTAGCCTCTGGTTTGCCTGTTTAAAAAGTACATAAGCTGATTTTTTAGTGTCTTTTCTCTCCCTCTATTTACTAGTTTGACTTTTTCTTCTAACTTTTTAACAGACTTGACAGCTTCTATTTTTCTTTGTTTAAACTTTTCTTCATTTTCTTTTTCTAATCTCAATTGCTCTTCCTTCTTTTTCTTCAAGTCTTCAAGGTAGAACTGCTATGATTTGCGTGCACCAAAAGCTAAATTTAATAGTTCTTTATCAATTTGGAATTGTGTAACTGTAGAATAGCGCTTCAGAGCATCATATAATAAGCCTGTCAGTCAATACACATTCCGACATCAAATATTTATCTTCCGAAAGAACTCTCCTGGATATTAATCCCCCCCCCCCTCTACTTCACTATTACCATGAGACTAAATGTGACTAAAAATGAATGTTACTTTCTCTGACGAAAATTATAAAAATTTGGGTGGCCGTAGATGGATTATAATTCTATTAGCTTGACTATAGAAAAGATCAGATGAGTATATGCTGTGCCGCTTTTACATTAAAATCCGACTTATTTGGGACACTGTTTCCAAAGAGGCTCAAGCACAATTCTTTGTTTTTTTTTATGCATCCCGATTCAGTTGTTCATCTACTTAGCTGTCATGTGCTGTTTTGGACCCAAGTAGAAGTTTTGTATGATAAAGGGGCGAATCTTCAGTTCAAGCCATTTTTACAGTTCCTTCATCCTTAAGAAATATAATTTTTCATGGCCTTTTTGATCGATACGCATGCCTGAATTTGCTCTCCACGAAGTAAAAAACAATGCACTATCATACGAGGGCCAATTTAAAAGACGAAAAATTAGCAAAGTGATTTCATTTCCAAATTTTGGCTTCCAAACTTTCTCTTCTTCTTTACACGAGAACTACAGAGAGTTTGGGAGCTTGATTATTCATTCAGCAATCCCTGCACCTTATAGTCGAAGCAAAAAACCCCACCTTTCCTCCAACAATTACCTTTCAAGAGATATTTGCATAAAATCTGACTTTTGTCTAAACTTTTGCAACAGCAAAAAAATATGTCTTTGTAATTTCCGACTTTCGTTTCGGTTATATTTTTAAAAACTCCAGACACGTATATGGGACAATATTATCTACCTGCAGCAGAAATTTGAAAGCATTTCGCTGAATAGTTTTATTTTTTTTTCATATATTTGCATTTTGTCTAAAGTATTGCATCGCACTGTAGCTGCCCTGTACCCAGTCGAGGTTGCTGCAAAGATCTGCACTGTATAAGGTTTCAGCTTCCGGAAAAGCTAAGATATCGGTAACGTACGAAGTATGCAAATCAGTTCCATACAAGATCGACTTTCGTTTTCGTATCACTTAAGCCAAGCCCAACTTGTTGATTGGATGCAGTGGATTGGTGCAGCCCATAACGTCTATTTAGGGAAGGTTTTATTCTTGAAATGGAAATGATTTAAAACCATGGGTGAAAGGAAATCTCCAGGTGTTTCAAAAAAAAAAACTAACGTTGGGGGGAAAAAGTCTCCAAAAAAGCAGATTCAGTGAAAAAAAGTAGCTTTTTGGCCTGTTTTTGCATAAAAAAAGTAGCTAAAGTCACCTTGTGTCCAAAAAAGTAGCAAAAAGTAGCATTTAAGTATCCTGTGGCAACCCTGTACTATGCTCAAATAAAGTGCGACTAGTTAACCCACTCGAAGCATTTACGCTTGAGTGCAGTAATTAAAAAGTTCGATTTTTTAACCTTTTTTTAAGGCGGTGGTAAATATCTTACCACCAAACTAGAACTTAAAACGCACTAGAAACACACAAAAGTTTTATGTACAACATGTAATGTTTCATTGTGATCTACTCCATGTTTCATGTTGTTCCATCAGACAAACTAAAAGTATTTTAGGTGATTTGCGTTGTATTTAGTTTTTCTATCACTTATTTCATGCGTAACTAAAGAAATGTGTAATTTGAAATAACTAATGACGAATAGTTTTACAAGGAATGCACATTTACTTGTGAAATTATTTGTATTTTATATTTATTTCATTAAATAAATCAGTGAAATGTCATTGCTTGTAATGGACGGTGGTTAACTTTACTCACCCCTCTTAAAAACAGAAGCCACAACAACAAAACTAAAAAAAAAATACATTTTTTGGTCATAAATGAGCTTCATTTTTCTAATTATAATGCAAAATGTGAACTTTGGAGAAAAACGGCTTGTGCCCGTTAAAGGGTTAACGGTAATTTTTAGAAAAACAGACACAAAGAAAATTGTTATGTTTCGCCGACTTAAAAGAAAAGGAAATGATACCTTACTTTCATAGCGTTTGAAGTAATAAGGAAATAACAAAAATAGGACACTTTTAAAAATATTAATCATGCTAAATTACCATGCTAAATAAGACTTTTTCTTTTCCGGTTTTAATGCAGCTATCCAACTGTAATTCAAAATCCTATAATGAGTTTGGATTATATTCTCTTCGAAATTTGGATCAAAATCTGTCGGTGAAAAAATGTCAATCAAGAGGCAAAATCCATAGCAGGATCCTAACCTAGGATCGTCGCATTACTAAGGTGACATTGTATTTATCCGCACCACGGTATCATAATGTTCGGATACTATTTGTTGAAGTAATGTGTTTAAAAAAAAACAGAAAAAAGCGGGTTTTTTGACACAAAAAACGGTTTAGGTAGTGGGTCTTTTTCTTTTTTCTGTGGTTTGTGTCGATAGCAGGCACTATAAGCTTTAAAATGAGGGGTAAATCATGAATTTTAGAATTTTTGAAAAAAAAAGTCTTTGTGTGGTAGCAAAAACAGGTAAGAGAAACAATATATCAGACAGTTTGATTAGTTAATAACAAAAAGAAAATACATAAATGAGGTGAATGGATTCACTTGGTTAATATATACATATGTACAATACTAGCAGCAAACTGGCTAGTTGGTGTCTGTGCATGATTCTGAATAATAATTATGTTTAAAATATTTAGAGCAAAATTCTTTGTACACCGAGAACCAACAGCAATTATTGCACTTATACTCTCATGAAGGTGTTATCGAACAATCTAACTACTGTCTGATATTCTTAGGTGAAACCTCCCGCATATTTACGCATGCGTCAGTTCTCTGATTTTACCAAAATAGGGGTGATAGGTAAGATAACAATAAAGGGAAGAATAATAAGAAACATTTTGAACCGTATCAAACTACGTAGAACGATGCTAATTTCAAATACATAGTTTAGTTGAATATATCAAAAGGATAGCAAATGTAAGTTTTGAATTGAAAACTTCGCGAAGGTCCCGCTTACAACCCATCACCCCTTTTTTAAGTGGAATGGTTCGCGAGTGCTTAGGCGCGACTTTTACGGACAGACAAAAGGCTCTTGATTTACGTTTGAAAAGCAATGTTTGAGACACTTCCAAAATTTTCTACTTTGATAATTTTGTTGAAACTAATGTCTACATCTTATTTCTTCCTCACTTGAGTAAATTAAATTATTTCTGTTGCAAATAGTTGCTATAAAATGATGAGAACTATTTATCTCGTAAGTTTTAGAAATTATATCTTACAAGTTAACTACACAGTTATCGCTTCAGTTCTTAATTGATTGTTTGGCAATAAAACTTGTTCCACTGCTGTCTCTTAATCTTCCTCAGTAGTGTCTCATATTTCTCTAAGTCACTTTCCGTAAAAGACATGTGAGAAAAGTCTAAAGGAGGAATTAAGGAAAGGATGTATAAAAGATATGCAATTTCAGTGGAGTAACATTTTCAGAAAAAACAATTGAAAGTGAAGACGGAGAGTTAGGGTTTTATGCTAGTTGTTTTTATACATGAATCAGAATTTATCGATAAAAAAATCGGAGGGTAGGTTAGGTTAATAATTAAAAGTAAGAATCAAATGGGAGCATATGTTGCAAACTCAATGCTGACGAGCAATATAAATACAGAGACAAGGACCGATGGATGCGAAACAGGTCTCAAATTTATTACACAAAGACAAAACATTCTGCAAAACATTTTAGTTTGTGAAAGATGTAACGTGGTTGTTTAACCCTTCCGGAGAAAATTTATTGCTTTTAAATTTCGCTCATTTTTAATGTTTTATTATTATGTTGACTGCCTAGCTAAGAAAATTTCACAGCAGATAAGTTGGGCTAAAACGAAGTACGTGTCAGCCAGTTTTAATTCACTGGTACCTCCTCAAAATCAAAATATCCATATTAATGTTAATGTACTGCACATAAATTTAGATGTGCACAAAAATGGCAAATCAATACTTTCGTTACAGAAAAAAATGACGCACAAATTACCGCAAAATGTCAATAAAAATGTGGCACCAGTTAAGGGTTTAAAGTTTTTATATTAATTAAATATATTTCATAAATGTGTGTACGTACGTACCTACCTATAGCACTATCTAATCGTAAAAACATATTTAAACTAGAAACTTAACTTAAAACAAAGTAAGAAGGAAAGCGTTGAAAGTACTCAATTTTCTAAAATACTGCAGAGAGCTAAAAACGAATTATTGATCATCAGCAGAAGTTTTCATTCAGAAAGTCGTTGCTAAAAAGAAAAATTACATAGTTACGCAAATGTGTTTGTGCATGAAAAATTATGTCACGCCAAACTCCAATATGAAGACGTATAAAGATCTCATTTACGTCGTCAAAAAGAGCGCGATCCGATGATTAAATATTTCTTTAGTGAGCAATGACTCTGAAAAACAATTTTTTCGTTTAAAAAGTTCGATTTTCAACTAAACATGAGATTTTGAGAGCGCACACACAAATTGTTTACAGCTTAGAAACTACATAGTTACCAAACTTGAAAATTAGTCTTTAGCTATAGCTGCATCCTACAGTTGTAGTAAACCTCAGTTTGACTAAAATTGAAAATTTTAAAGGAAAAGTATTGCGTTTTTGCACTGTAAAAAATAAACTTGTTTTTACAGTATAATACCGGCAGCAGAGGTTCCAGTTTAAAACTGTAAAAGCATAGTAAAAGCACAGTTTATTACTGTAAAATTAGAAATGTTACAGCTTATTACCTTAAAATTAGCTATATTATACCGTAAAAACAACAGTATAATACTGGCAGCAGAGGTTCAAGTTTGAAACTGTAAAATACAGTGATAAACTGAAACTAGCAATTATGCAGTTTACTACTGTAAAATCAGCAATTTTACAGTTTATTACCGTAAAATTACTATAAAATTAGCTGTATTATAGTGTCAAAACAATCTATTTTTGGCGTGTGACTTGGTCAAAGTACGAGAGTTCTTTTCATGACTCATTCTTAGAAGGAATTTATGCATCCTGAAATCCGGGAGATGTTATTGATTTTACGAAGACCTAAAAGAATCATTTTTTAGACTATCCGCACATTATTAAATTAAGAATGAAAAAGGAAAAAAAAACCGCTGTAATGCGTAAATTGGTAAATAAAGGTATGGCAATAGGAAATTAATGTTCTGGAAGTAATAACATTTTCGATACACTTATTCCTAAATTAGACTATCATATAATCCTTTGAGTCTGGTAATAGGTTTTCCATCTGTTCCAATGGGTCACAGACGGTCTTATTTTTACTTTTTACGTATATATAAAACATGGCAAAATAAAAAAAGAATGGTAATCCTTTTTATTATGTCTGATGTTTATTCAGGCCCGTCATTTAGGGGGCAGGGGTCAATTGCCCCCCCCCCCCCTGACTTTGAGAAATCAATATATTTACATAAAAGTGGGAGTGGTTTTTTTATGTTTTCCGATGAAATTTGGTGAAATTCCGTGTTTGGACCCTTTGCCCCCCCCCCCTGGAAAAACTTGAATTGACGTCCCTGTGTTTATTCAAGACTGTAATGGCCCAATTTACTTGTATGAAAGAAATCAGTTCAGAGTATCTGAACTGTGTTTGTCTAATTTTTCCTTATCGGAGGCCTTACGTGACTTACTGTCTAACTTTTCGTGACTAACAAACGCTTAACACGGACAATCTGAAATTTAATGTGCAGTGAAAAATTACTGAAATGTTAAGTTTTTGCTGTGGTCAACCCAAAGTCAACTATCATAAATTAAAATAAAGTATAGATCACAACTATCATAAATATTTTATCACAAAATAATCCTACCATGAAGATTAGGTCCTAAACTTAAGTATGAAAATTTTGTAACCTATCATTCTTGCGTGGTAAGAATTTGAAATATGCTCATAACGATGAGTAGCATGGTTTTTATTTTTTATGTGTGCTGATAACTGGTAAGGTAAATAAGTTGGTTTAGTGTTCTTAAATTTACGTCTATTGAGGAAATAGCAATTGAGTTATTTACGAAAATTTTGAGCCGCAATATCTCTATTTTAAATTGTCCCACTCATTCTTTAAGTTTAGTGCATTTTTAGAATAAAACTGAAGAAAAACTGCTAAACTTATGTATAGTTACCTAATTTAAGATGTAATGATCATTAAAGCAAATTAAAATGAATTATTAGTGTGGTTCAAAGCTGTCGTCATATGTAGGATACCTTTGAACCACATTAGATGAAGAAATGATGGAAAAATTAATTATTTTAATAAATGTCGAAACTTCAAAATAGAAAAAAAAAAGTTTAAACACTCCCCATTTAACTTCACCATGTCACAAGATTTCTATCATTTATGACATTGATTAGAATACTTAAATGAAGGAAGAGTACATTTAACCACTTCAAAATATAGCTTCCTAACTGTTATTTCAGAATTATTGGAGGCTGCAAACAACTGTGTATAATTTTGCCAACAATCTGTTTTTTCTTTTTTGTGAAAAGAATAGTAGAGAACTTGTTTTATAACCTTACCAGTAGAGTACTGCACTGGGGTTTTTAGTTTTTGTAGGTAATATGAAAATTTCAAATGATTTGGTAGGAAGCAAGTGAATGTTTGAATTTCAATCTAAGAGTAAAGAGGACAGAAAGTTCGAAAGTCACTCACATGTTGAAGGTATTACCCAAAATCATCTATGGAAAGACAATATTTAAGTTGAAAACAAGAAATTCCAATTTGTTTTTTTTTTTCCTCTTTTTTTTCTGTTATAAAGTAAGAAGTTATCAGAAAAGCATTTTAAAGTGGGGAAAAAATAGAAACGCCAAAAAAACGGAACTTAATCGATGTTTTGAAGTTCTATAATAGCAATTTAAATCTTCTTTTTTTTCTAAAATGAAAGTTCGAATGCTTACTCAGCAGCTGGTACAAATCAACAATTAAAAAAAATCTTTTTCATTGTTTTTTTGATACAATTTATATTTTTTTGCGGCGATCTTGATTTACATTTCAGTGCAGGTATAAATTTTTTCTGCTTGTTTTTTCAACATGTGTTCTTTTTCTTTTTTTTCCTTTACTAACATTAAGGAACAATTTATTAAAGTTGATTTTCCATTGAGGGTCACGCTAAGTACAAGTAATATAGCATTAGAACAATGGGATAAATCGGGAAAAATGGTCATTTATCAGTAGGATATTTTACGATCTGAATGTTTTTAAACTACCTTTTTTAGAGCATTAAAAAAGTTTCAAATATGAAAAAATGTCTAATTCATTTTCTCTCTTTTATACCATGTTTTAAATTCTTGTGACACGTAAAATAATAACGGCTGCTTCAGCTGTTTTTATGAGTTGAAAGAAAAATATTTTACAATACTGAAAACTTCTTTTTTAATTAAAGCTAATTATAAAAATTACGGTGCTCCGTGTTTTATCAAAACAAAGATAGTGAACTAAAGGAATTTTTTTTCAATTTTGATGAAAACTTTCTAATAAACTTTTAACGATCCATATAAACTGAGCGGTTCCAGTCTTAAGCCGTTGTTTATGCTTCAGCACTAAAAGTATTTCATTTTGCCTGATCCAAAACAACTTTCCGCACAAAAGGATAAACAAGAAATAAAGTTAAATAATGCTGTGAAATGTGCAATGTGAGAGAAATAAAAGAGAGATGAGAATGTAAGGATTTCGCTGGCGATGTTATAGCTGCATAAAACGCTAGTTTTTCGAAGAAGGAGATTTAAATTTTTCTTTTACTGTTTTAACACCCAAAATATATTTGTAGTCTGTATTTTACGATTTATATGTTTTGCAATGATATTTTGTTTTATGCTCTCAACTCTGCAAAATCGTAAAGTTTACCTCGTTATGTTTCATTTGTAATAGTGAAGATGTACTGCAAGGATATATGATTGTATAAAAGAAATTGTTTACAATAATTTACACTTGTAATATGATTTTAACAACATTAGCCTAATAATCCATTGAAAAACGTCCTTTCTGCTCGTTCATGAGTAAAATTATTTTTGCAGTGTGTCGTAAATCTTTGATAAATTCTCTTATTTATAATTTGCTTCAGAAAATGTTGACATCCACTGAGCACTAATATTGCTGTGCTGCACACAGAAGTCGTATCCGCACTATTCAGCAAATTTAAATTTATTGTCATCAGGTGGTTCTTTGTGGAGAGTTCATTTTCGGAGGGGAGCCCCAAACCTTCGTTCCCCAACTGGTTTCTATATTACCAAACAGCGTTTTATGGTAATTTGAGAACTTGAAATATTTCAGTTCATCAAACTATTTGCTGCCTGTGCGATTTCTCTGATACTACCTATTATAAAATGAAGCGGTCCGTAAATTCTACCCTTCTCATTATAGGCACAACTCACTACCAACCGTGCCAACACGTCTTAATCATAAAAAAACTGGTATGGACCCCACACTTCTTCCTTTTACGTGTAAATTTCTCAGTGGATGCCTTAAGTGTTAAAATAGTGCTTGGAGTGAGCAAGATAAGAATTCAAACATTTACACCCTAGCTTGTCCCGAAACAATGCAAAAAACTGTTTTGCAATGATTAATTTTCTAAATATCGCCGATTTTAACATCACTCAGTGGATTTTTCGCAAAATATCGCCAATAGCGCCAAATTAAACCCAAATTCAAAAAATAATTTTATCGCCAAATTTGTCGCCAACTTGGCAATATGTCACCAACTTGGCGTCAGACACTTGGCGATCAAAAACTTGGCGACATATCGTCAAGTGGTTGCGCCAATTCATATCACTTTAGTCTGCATTGAAATTTGTTTTGATTTACCCCAAAAAGGTGTAAAACACCCCCTTGGAAACATTCGAATGCAACCACAAGAGGAGGTGCACAACTAGACACCCCTCAGAGCCTACATACCAAACCAAAAGCTTCTACGGTATATAGTTTTTGAGTTATGCAACATACATACGCACATACATACGTATATACAGACGTCACGAGAAAACTCGTCGTAATTAACTCGGGAGTGGTTGAAAAGGATTTTTCGGCTGCTCATATGTTGGTAGGTAAATATGCACGTGCTGACAGGTCTAAAAAACTGCTGAACAGTTATTCGGGGGTGAGCAAAATCAAAATTTAGACCCAAATTTGTGTGAACTTTTGTTCGCGATCCCAATACTTCCTTTACTACGTAAAAGGAAGTAAAAACAGAAAAACTGTTTTTTGACTAGAGATTAAAAAAAAAAACAATAACTTTTACTGGAACGTAGCTGGAACGATAAGCCTTAAGATGATGGTTAAATCATGGAGTTTGATACAGAAATAAGGAAGATCTGATGTGGTAACCGCGGTAAAACAGGCTAAAGAAATAATGTATAGGATTTAGGTTGAGAAATCACTTTCGTGACGGTTACTGTCTGTCCATAAAAACCGCGCCTAGCACCCGCGAACAGTTCCATTTTAAAAAGGGTAGATGGGTTGTGGGTGATAACTATCCGAAGTTTTCAATTTAAAACTTGCATTTGCTGTATTCTTTTGACATATTCAGCTAAACTATGTATTTGAAATTAGCATCGCTCCACGTTGTTTGATACGGTTCAAAATCCTTTTTATTATTCTTCCCCTTATTGTTATCTTACCTAACACTCCTATTTTGGGAAGATCAGAGAAGACCTGACGCAGGCGTAAATTCGCGGAAGGTTTTACCTAAGAAGATCAGACAGTAGCTTGCTCGATTTAAGAAAGATCTATGTATATATTTTTTTTCCTATTGGCGTTTCTGTTGAATTCTAACAAAATATACCGATAAGGAAACTATACAATAAAATTGCGGGCTAATTTTTGGACGGTAACTTGAGACATTACTACTCTTTTTCCTGGTCTCAGAACAAATGCCAAAAATCCTTACTATTATCTCTGAAATCAGAAAAAAAGGTAAATAATATTCGTAAAAATATCAACCATACCAATGAATGCAAAAATATTTTTGTTTTTGGAGCTTGCAAAAAGTTTCAAGACGGTAGAATGCAATATCTACGGATACAGAATTCAAAGCTGTCAAAAAACTATTTCAGAATTTCGTTAATGTGATAATTCCTACCTGAATTCTGTCTTCTTTTCTTCCCGGGGAGAGCCCGCTAAAAGCACAAAGTAAAACGCACACATTGATTACTAACTAAAAGATATATATTTACAATCAAACTACATCACAAACGTATTTACAAGACATAACTTTTTGTTCCAGCATACAGTCACAGTTATTCAAAAGTTCAGAAAAAAAAACGAAATCCGCTCCGCGCGCCCTCCGGCGGGAAACTGAAGCGAAAAACAGTTTCTTTTCGACACTCCCCCTTTGAGTTTCGGGGTCTGTTCAATCAAGACGAACTCAACACATCGCATTATGGTCTGTACCTGGATGGTAAACGAACTGACCGTCCAAATCTCGTGGTAACTTTAGGCAACCCAGGAGTCTCTGGAGCATCCGGAATTGATTCGGGAATTTCTGGACTTTCATATATGTTCGAAGAATCTAAGACTGGTTCAGGATTTGTCTTTTCAGGTTCCTCGTTAATGGCGAGTTCTTCTTCATCGAGTTCCAAAGGACATAGCTTGCGAATAGGCCGAATCAGAACTCCTGATTTGGTTTTAATCTTTGCTGTTCTTGCTATTAAATCCTTGCTGACATAAATCGATAAGATTTTGCCCAGGGGCCAATGTATTCTCTTCAGGTTTTCATCCCATATTAAGACGATATCACCTATCTTAGGATGATAGACTTTGCCTTTCACAAATGGTCTCTGACACAATTGGCTCAAATATTCACTGCGAAATCTGCAACGCAAATCAGACATCAATGTTCTTCTATAAATGAGTCGTTTATTTAGTTCTTTTTTGCCTGCTGACTTTAAATTATCTAAGTCTACTGTAAGACTATTACGAGTGTCCTTTAAGAACAGTTCTGGCGTTAGTGGTTGCAAATCATCTGGATCGTCACTGACATAAGTCAGTGGGCGAGAATTTAATTGGCTTTCACAGTCGCAGAGCACTGTCTCCATTTCTTGGTAATTTAAAGAGGAGCAGCCTAAGACTTTTCTTAAGATTCGTTTTAACAGGCCTATCAAACGCTCCCAGAATCCACCCCACCAGGGTGCTGCCGGAGGAATGAATTTCCAGATAATGGGAGCAAAAGCTGTTTTCAATTTTTCTAGGTTGACATTTTTCAAAGAGTTGTCCGTTCCGAGGAAATTCTTCCCATTATCTGAGTAGATTATGGATGGACGACCTCTTCTCGCTATGAATCTTCTCAGGGCTAAAATAAAATTGTCTGTTGATAGAGATGTTAGTAATTCCAAATGGACAGCGCGATAAACAGCGCAAGTGAAAATTAGGATCCAGATTTTCTTGTTTTATTTTATAATCAAAGGACCTGCGACGTCCACCCCGATAACCTCAAATACCGAGGCATCTTGTACTCGATCCTCTGGAAGTGTACCTTCTGGGATGTCTGGTTGTTTGACACTAAATCTTTGGCAAATGACGCAGGTTCGGACTATCTTCTTTATAGTTCTTCGGCTTTTGAGAATCCAATAGTTTTCTCTAAGAGCCACCATCAAAGACTGCACTCCTGGATGTCCGAGCTCTTGATGTTTGTCCAAAATTAGGCTCTTCACAATATGGTGATCAGATGGTAGAACTATTGGAGCTTTGAAATTGTTATCTTCTTTTCTCATTGTAAGCTTCGTTTTAACTCTTAAAATTCCATCATCGTCTGTAAATGTTGCCAAAGGTTTCAGATGTTGAGTTTTCTCGCTTAATGAATCTTGTTGAACTTTTTTCAAGATTTTAAGTTCAGCTCTTTTGATTTCTTCTCCAGACAAACTTCCCGATTTCTTGTTGCATCCTTTTGAATTTTCATAAAATCGGTATATCCAACCTGCAACTCTAATTATCTTCTTGTAGGAAGATATGTTGTTATAGAATTCTTCACTGTTCTTATTCAAAGATGATACTATGGTTTTCCTTTTTTCAGCACAAATGTTATTTTCATCAGGTGTCAGCGCGAAATCTGGCCATTCATCTCTCGAGTTTCTGAGCCATGCAGGTCCTTCGTGCCATTTGTTTCTTCAACAAGGTTTTCACTGAGCACCCTCTTGACGGTATATCTGCGATATTTTGTGTCCCAGGAACAAAATTCCATTCAGACGTTTTCGAGAGTCTTCTAATCTCGTTAACTCTATTGGATACAAAAATCATCCATGGGCCTTCTTTCTTAATCCAATACAGAGCGTCCATGGAGTCACTCCAGAAAAATCTACTTATATTAAAAACTGAGTATCTTTCTAACTATCTTTCTTTCTAACTATCTTTCTTTCTATGTCACGCTTCTTTCTCCTGAACGCCAATGACCTGAAAGTCGAACCAGGTACCGATAGATAGGTAATTTTTCAGGCTTCATTAGTTTCAATTGATATAATTATACGATTTTAATGAGCGAAGATATCAATTAATAAGTAGTCAAGTTTCAAGCGATTAAGCCTAATAAATGATTAAATATGAAATCCATTCTTGCAAACCGTCGTTGCTATGAAACAGTATAATAACAATGATAATGAGAATTTTGAATGAAGGCTTAACTAAATCAAACACGAAACTCATAAGCGGGCCACTTACGTAGAATTTTTATCGCTAGCTACTGGTAATATTTTGAAACATTTATTTGTTGAAGAGCCATCTACTTATATTAAAAACTGAGTATCTATGTCTGCTTTTTTCCTTTGAGCGAGCTGAACTTACTGAAACTTTCCTCACCATCTTGAAGGCGCGAAGCATCTAAATAATTCGACTGATTTTTTTATGTAGGAAAAAAGTAAAGGCGTGAAGCGCCTGTTAGCGAGCCGCCTTGGCGGGGAGTAGTTTCTTTAAATTTTTTTCTCACTACTTTCAGGGCACGAAGTGCCCGTGCAACGCCGGGCCACGTGCGTGGTATGTCTTGAAATCGACTGAACATTAAATTATATCAAATAATACAACTTCAGAATGAGGTAAAAGTTAGAGAGGGGGACGTTATGCATCAACATGCCGCAGGAAGCTAATCTAGCTGCCCTGGCAGCTAGTGATTCAATATCTTCCAAACTCAAATCTGTCTTCACAGAATTAGCCAATCTAGCTCCGATATTGCATGCTAGTAGTTCCATCCGCGGAATGGATATCTTTTTCAATGGTGCAACTCTAGATCGTGCTTGAATAAATTGGCATGTGACTTCACCATCGTTTTCTGCTCTTAAATATACACACGCAGCATATGCCGATTTCGACGCATCGCAAAAAGTGTGGAGGGTCAGCTTCGATTCATTTAGATCCAAATGAGAAAGTCTACGTGGTATTTTCAGATATTTTAGTTCGGATAAATCATTTTTCCATTTCTCAAATTTTTGAATTATTTCTTCTGGTAATTTTGAATCCCACGAGATTCCCAGTTTCCAACATTCTTGAAGGAGCAATTTTGGTATCAGTGTTATTGGACATGTGAATCCAATAGGATCAAATATTTGGTGTGCTACAGACAGAATTTTACGTTTCGTAATTTGTTCTTCTTCGTTTCCTGTTTGGATCTGTTGGCAGGATAAATTATCACTTTCCGTGTCCCATGTTAGACCTAACACTGATACTTTCTTTTCTTCGTCAGCAATAGAACTATCCTTGACAAGCTCTTCTATTTCAGGTACAAAGTTATTTTTCCATCCACGTAGATCAAATTGAGCAGTTTTTAGAATTTTCTGACTTGCTTCTCTAAAATGCTCCAATTTAGCAACCGAGTCCACGCTTGCAACACAATTATCAACGTACAATGAGTTTTTCAGTTTCATTGCAATCCCCTTCAATGGTTCCTCCACTTGATCCAAAACATGGCTGAGAACTGCCAAGAGTAAAAATGGGGAGCTTGAAATTCCGAACACGACCCGGCAATGGCGGTACGTGACTTCTTTTTGGGGATCCCCATCCTTCCACCATATGAATCGTAGAACATCTCTGTCAGAGTCGTTTAAGGCAATTTGCAAAAAAGCCTGTTTGATGTCCGAAATAACTCCGATCCTTCCCCATCTAAATCGGTGTAGAATAGCTTGGATCATCTCAATAAGGTTGGGACCTTTCTCAATACATTCATTTATTGATACAGAGTTTCTAGTTTTAGCTGAACCATCAAATACTGGACGCACTTTTGTGGTGGAATTTTCTTTAAAGACCGGTCTATGAGGTAAATAATGAGTACCTAGACCTAAAGGATTAGCTTTCTCTTGGTCAATTTCTTCAATGATGCCTTCTTTTTCCCACTGGTTAAAAACCTCTTGATATTCGATTAATCGATCCTTCGATTTCAGGGACCTAACTGTATGTCTGAGTCTTTTTAGGGCTAACTCTTTATTATCCAGTAACGGAGGGTGATGATCTAACCAGGGCAAATTCACCTTGTATCTTCCTGTACTGTCCCTACTAACTGTTTCTCTGAAATGTTCTAAGGCAAGTTCTTGGGTCTCTGTTTTAGTACGTTTCGTACAATCATCTTTAATTCCCAAGGTATCTAAATCCCAGAGATCTGTAATCTTCGCACTGTTTACATGTAGTGACAATACTAACATTGAACTATTTGTAGCCGTGGTTTCAATATCGGATTTACCCATTACGGTCCACCCTAGACGCGTTTCTACCGCAACCAGATTTCTGGAAATGGCTTTTATATTTCCAGTTAACAATTTACCAGCACAATCAGCGCCAATAAGTAAATTGATTTCGTTCGGATTATTTTTATACAAACAGGAACCTTCATTTATCAGTGCATCGCTGAGTTGAATATTCATATCCTTCAATCGTTTTAAACAATGAGGATCAGTCATTTTAGGCAAAGAAGCACAAATTTTCTTTTGATCCAAAACTTCTAACTCAAAATTATAGTTTTCCTCAACATTCGACAGATTGATGAGGTATCGTTGATGCGTTTCCGCACGTGTAATTCCTCCAAATAACCCATGATTCACGAATTCTTCTCCCAATCTAGTTAATTTCATTTTTCTAGCAGCAAATTTCGAAATGTAAGACCGTTGACTACCTTGATCGATTATTACTCTAATGAATCGCTTTAAATTGTTTTCTTTCATGTAAACAACTAAAGTTTGAAGATAAACTTCCCTAGAACATTCGTTATTCGCAAGTGTTGTGTTCTCAGTTAATTCAGGACGTTTGTTTTGTTTATTTTCGTCACTGTGGGAGCGTTTATTTTCATCATAACACATTATTTCAAGGTGTCTTTTCTTACAAATATTACATTTAACCTTTGCTTTATAGAAAGCACTCAAGTGACCGATGCCCAAACACCGAAAACAAGAGCCCTTTTTAATCAGCATTGATTTCCGTTTTTCAATCGGCAAGCTTTTTGCAAAACCACAGTTCATGCTAGAATGCGATGATTCATCGCAGAATAAACATAATTTAGATTTCGAGTCGTTTTCGTAAGAACATAATTCACTGGCAGTAGGAATTTTTGTTCTTTCAATTTGAGCTTTATTTCTGGCGCCTTTCTCCGATCGTCTGGCGACTTCATTTGCGCGAGGGGGAAAAGAGTTATCATATGGCCGTGAAAATTCGCCAACAGTTTTGTTTTCATTTGGCTGAGTCATGAACATAGTGCGTTCGCGAGATTCTACTTCTCTCTTAAGAAAGTTAATTAAATCGGTTATTTTATTCTCTTGGGTATCATGGTTTTTATTAAAGTCCAAGGCCAAATCGCCTGGAATACTTCGAATTAAAATGGGAAATAGTAATGTTCCGTAGTTATCTGGCTCAATTCCTAAACTTTGTAATGCGTTTATTTCAACTTGACATTTGTCATACAATTTTCTTAATGCTACAACATTTCTAGAATTTCTACAGCTTTCTAAATTAAGTAAATTCGCCATGTGTTTATCGATAATCATTTCTTTCTTTCCAAAACGCGATTCCAATATTGAGATAGATTTAGAATAATTTTCTTCCGTTATCGACAAACCAGAAATGGCTAATTCCGCATCTTTGCACAAATATGACTTTAAATAGGAAAACTTCTCGACACTTGACAGATTATAATTTTCATGGACAGCAGTTTTGAATCTTGACCAAAATTCTGGCCATTTACAAATGTCGCCATCAAAAGTTTCAATAGTGAGCCGCGGAAGTTTCACGTATGTTGGCGAAAAAGTTAAATCTTGTTTCGGAGCGTTTACGCTAGTACTTGAATTCTCGTTAAATTCTGCGTTCATATATTTAGGTTGGACAGTTGATTGATTTGAATTAAGATATTTCTTTGCTTTGAACCGCCACGTTATTATTTTTTCTCTATATTCTTCTGCAGATTCAATTTCTTTGCCTACTTCCGTAGAAGACCATAATGGTTCTAAATCCAAATCTACTAGTTTCAGAGATTCAAATTTGTCATTTAATTGTTCTAAAAATATGTCAAGTTCGCTATCTTCAGTTACTTCAGAATTCTTAATTTCCGTTTCAATTTTATTTAGGAGTTTAGTAACTGAAGTTCGTAATGTAGTTCTTTTTCTTTTTAGTAATTCAACGTGTTGAGCTTTTTCGATTAAGTTTAATGTCGGGTTTTCAGTCATATTGCAGCTGTTTATAGATTTCAATTCAAGTATGATATTCAAAAATTATTACGCAAAATATATCATATATTCATATATCTTAACAGCTAAAATATGATATTTCAACTACGCAAAAAGCCAAGCTCTCTAGTCCCGGCAGGGATGCCATGTCAAAAAACTATTTTCAGAATTTCGTTAATGTGATAAGTCAATAAAGTCCTACCTGAATTCTGTCCTCTTTTTCTTCCCGGGGAGAGCCCGCTAAATGCATAAAGTAAAGCGCACACATCGATCACTAACTAAAAAGATATATATTTACAATCAAAACTACATCACAAACGTATTTACAAGACATAACTTTTTGTTCCAGCATACAGTCACAGTTATTCAAAAGTTCAGAAAAAAAAACGAAATCCGCTCCGCGCGCCCTCCGGCGGGAAACTGAAGCGAAAAACAGTTTCTTTTCGACAAAAGCATTAGTTAGATTTATTTCATTAACTGGTCGTCACAAATAATTACATCTCACTGTGAAATATTTATGGGGAACTGATAAGATAAGAGTTGAAATATTTCGTTATGCAATATCTTAAAATGAATAGCCTTAGCAATTCAAAAATAATTGAATTTACTGACATCAAGTTGGTGTTAATTTCTATTCTGTAAAAAATCATGGCATTAGTTTATTTTCCGCAATCAAAGTTAACTCACAGTTTTTCGGAAAGAAAAGCCAGTCTAACTTAACCCATTAATGCCTAGCGTCCCTTTTTAGGGACGGTCCAAAAAAGGGTCTCAATTTCCCCAAAATGAACATTTCAACCAAATAATAGTGTTCAATTAGTACTTTGGTATTGTTTCAATTCGTTATTAACAGATTGCAGCACATAACCATTGTAAAGTGTGTTCTGTAGCAGTTTTAATACGATCTTTATCAGAAATGACATCGTTCACAATCTCAAGAAAAAAAGCTAAGTTTTCAAAGTTATTCCCAGCTTCCCAGTTTATGTTAATTGCTGATTTTATTTCTTCTTATAAAATGTGTTTTTAAATATTATATCGTAGGCAGAATTTTTTTTATAGTAAAACAAATATGTACCCTCTGGGGTGTGTCGTAACTTTTAAGGGGCGATTTTTCTTTCCTTAATAAAAAAATTATTTTTACATGATATTTTTTTAGTATTTTTCCTGTGGATTAAACACTGTTTGTAACCAGTATACAAAATATCTTTGGAAAAAAAAGTCAGGCATTAATGGGTTAATGTCAATTATAAACTTATAATTAATATATGGGCGTGAGTGAATTTATAGTTTCAGCTTTCAAGCTCAATTTAAACCTGAAGAGAAGTCCCTTGTTTTATACAATCTGAAAGACAATTTTATGCGTCTTTAAATTCGTGAAATCAAATTACATTGTGGAAGATACTGAGTCGTTTAAAGCAATTGGCAAACATTCAGGACTAAATTTTAACTTACTCAGGACAAACCTTCAGGACATAAATTCCGAAGCTGACAAATCCGAAGTGAGTTCTTGGAAAACACGTACACGTGTAAGGAATTTATTTCGATTTTATTTATTTATTTTTTTTTTCCTTTGAGTTTCGGATTTGTTCTCTCATTGTACCTATTCCCACAATAATAAACGTCTACTATTTATGTTTAAAAGTAAAATCATTTAATGTGAAATACGAAATAATCGATCAGAGTTTTATTGAAACTCGGCACAAAAGATTAAATTATTATTAGATTTATTTTAAATACTAACTTGGAATTTTAGACCCAAATATTCAGTTCAATTTTTTTGTATTTAACAAGAGAGCATTTCACTGCGATTTGGGATTAAAAAAAATATTTTCTTCTAAAATATTCCCTTCGCAACTGTTATAGTAAAAAACATGTTTTACTAAGCAATCAACTATCTTTCTATACTTCTTTGTCAATAATGCAATGTAGATCATTAAATAACCAATACATTTCAATTATTTTTCATCTAATTAGTCATGACGTGATTACAAAAACTGCATTCATTACAGCAACCTACTAATTGAAAATAAAATATGCATAACCAACTATTCGTGAACGAATTTGAAAAAAAAAAAAAAAAAACATCTGTTTGAGTAACTAGTAATATAAGGATTGAATTCAAAGAATCAATATTTCTGAGTTGAAACTGTGTAGGAATTCTGAACATAAGCACACAACGCTGCTGAATTCATAATTACAAGTGTGAATCAATAATGTTTAATGTTTCAAATACTGAATTGAAAATGAGTTATAGAATTTGAAATGCATTACAGTGCTGAATTTGAAATAAGTAAAATTACTGAATTCCAAATATATAACAAAACTGGTTTATAAAACACGGCGGTACTGCATTCAATATCATTACATACATAGAAATACCAAGAAAGATTTGAATATTGAAATTATGCTTTTGATTGGACGTTGGTGGTCAGAGTGAAGAGGAAAAAGAAACATTAAAAGTATTAATATCAAATAAATACCTTCGCTTTTGAAAATTAAAATAGGGTGATCCAAAGTTTAATGGCACAAATAGGGCACACAGCTGCAGACACATGTTTCGGGGCTACAAGGATTCTTCAAAAGGATTCTTCAATTCAAAGAAGTGTGAGTTTTTGGATAAAAAGTAATCCGAAAAAAGCAAAGTTATTTTTTTGCAGAACTAATAAATTTGACCAAGTTAACTGAAATTTGATTCGATGTTTCCTTAGGATGAAGAAGCTTCTGTCTGCCAATTCTACGACTGCCATTCCTTTCTCAACTTTCGTTTATTTATTAATTTTTTTTAAAATAGCTGTTTTATCCAAGAAAAATAGTTTCCATGAACACGTGTCTAAAAACAGTGTTCGTTGAAAGATTCATTCTTTAATTTGAATTCGAAAATATGTTTGAAAAAATCTCTTTTCAAACAAGAAAATACTTTTGAAATTGCTTCTAAGAAAATAGGAAGAGAAAAAACGGAGAAACTGTGGGATAATGTAAAAAGATGACTTTACAGAATGGAAGACATATGGATTTTGCCGCCATTATTTCCCTCAATGACAGGACTATTTTACTCATCCGCCACTACTTCGCAGTTATAAAAATATAAGAACGCCGCAGAGTGATGCGGCAGTAATGCGTAGGAAATCCGTTATTTCCATGCTCCGTGCTTGCCTTGTCATAAAAGTTCGCAAAATGGCGAGGATGTTTAAAAGATGAGACATATTAAAGGGCTTTTTCCTGCAAATATGCCCTATAATACGGGAATAAGCTAAGCTTAAAGCTTATAGTCCACCTTTATTGTGAGATACTTACTTTTAATACGATTTGAAACATAAAACTTTGACGATAGCTGAGTCTGCACAAAGAAACTCCTCTTCCATGCTATTGCTTGCATGCTTTTAAAACGAAGAAAATCTTGCTGTTCGAGAAATTTACGTAATGGCTCTAGATTGTATACGACTACATTTATGTTCCAGCAAGCACTTTTCGTTTGGCTGAAAAGCTTGGAATGTATTTATTTTAATGTTTCTGAGCACTAGTAACTATTTAGCTTTTTAGAAGTAAAAGAAAATAGAGAGTGCAAAAAAAAAAGTGTTTTTCGGAAGTAAAATGTGGAAAAGAACGTTTTTGAATGTTGTATTATGTAGTTCGAGCTTTGTAATTAGTATATACGTCATTGCCATGTTCTTAACATATAATAATGTTAAAATAATGCGATAATATAGAATTTATAAAGCACTAATCATAAATTACAAAATACGTTGTTTTCTGTCCAAATACAGATTCTGTGATTGCTTATAAAATAATGTGAACATTTTTCATTGGGGTTTATTTCATTTATTTACTTTTTTCTTTTGAGTTCATATTTTATGCATTTATTTTTCAGTTACGTTTCTAATATTCTTAAATAAAGGGAATTCGTGTTTGTTTTTATCATTCTTTAATAAAAAATTTATTCATTTCAGAACTAAGATTTTTATATAACTCGTATTAAATCTATTTCTAAAAAAGGAATACATAATTTTGTGACGTATGGGTTTAATGGCGTTGTAAGCTTACTTAACATTGAAAACAATAGTGTTATCTTCCGCATTTCAAATAAAAATAACCCATGTTTTAAATTAAGAATTATAGATAAAAAAAAATTCGTATTCATATATTATGTTTAAATACTATGATGTTTATTTTTTTCTTATGATAAAAAAATCTATTGTAATTATGGTTAAGAACAAAATATTTAATTTTAATGTAGGCATGAGAAATAACAAAGCTGTATTTGCTTTTTTTCCTTGCAAAGGAAATCAAATATACTTCATCGTTAATCAAATAGAACTCATTTGTGTTCATTTAAAAATCAATTGCTATGCAATGCATAATCATTTGTTGAATGCGTTCTCCGTTAATTTAGCATTTTTTCAATTTGAAGTAAAATTGAAGAATGGGCAATAGTGGATATTGAAACATTTATTATTTATAAAAACATTCACTAAATGCAGTCTGGAGTGATATGGGTTTCTTCATTTTATGTATTTATTTATTTTATTTTGATTAAAACTGAAAACGCTAAAGTTGCATTAATTTCAAACCTACTCCTCTCTACATCAGAGCATGTCATGTCTGTGATTACGGATTTCTTACTTCTGTAAATCTGATGTATTATTTCTCTAGCCTGTTTTCGGTTACCACGCCAGATCTCTTTGTCTTAAGAAAGATATTAATTTATTGGAAAGGGTTCAAAGGAGGGCTACAAGGTTAGTTAAAAAAAGGTTAGTGGATTTCTAATTTAGATTACGATTCCAAGCTTAGAATTATCAACGTGAAAAGTCTTGAGCAAAAGAGTCAGAGGGGACATGATTCAGATCAGGCCCGGCATTTCAAGTTTTCCCCCCGGGAGGGGAGGGTGCAAACACAATGCAATTTTATCGGAAAACAACAAAAGCCAATCCCACTTATATGTAAATACATTAATTTCTCAAAGCCGGGTGGGAGAGACAATTGACCCCCCCCCCCCCCCACCGAGCCCCCTAAATGGCGGGCCTGATGCAGATGTTAAAGTTTATCAAAATGAATGATGTTAATGTGTTAAATTTTGAAAACAGGACAAGGAATCATTGTTTAAGCTATTCAAATCTCATGCTAAACTGAAGATTAGGAAAAATGAATACTTTTAGTAGGGTTGTGGGCACCTGGAATAACTTACTTGAAGCGGCTGTAATGAATCAGGAAGTTGATAGCTTTAAGAGGGCCGTTAATCTTCATTGGGTGCAATAAATTGTCTAGAATCAGTCTAGCTGGTGCCAGAGCCTGTTGCTGGTTGTCACGTTTGCATTTGTGTTCAAAGAAATAAAAATCAATTCTTAGTTTTATATCTATAAAGAAAACAAATCGGTGATGTATCTCTTAAGCAGTAGGTTCATCTTTTGACGAGTTACCCATTCCAACAGATCGATAGGAAAAAGTATTGAGAGCATTTCATGACAAGCAGTGGAAATGCTAATTTATTATGCCCTGCTTTTTAATCAGTCCTAGGACAGTGATTCTATACACCCTTGACTTGGTGAGGCTCATTTGGTTGACAAGTTTTTCATGTAGACATTTTTACTCAAGTGGTTAAAATATAAAAATTCGGCTTGTCAAATTCTGATGTGCAATAAAAATTTTCCTTGTTTGATTTCTTCGCTTGAACTTAGTTTAGGAAATTTTCACTCGGGCTGCAACATATTCGTGTTGTTTAACAGCACCCTCCGCTCAGATTTCTAATCAATTAACATTTATGATCAGAAATATGGAAATTATTTTTTATTTGAACTACTTTTTACTTACAAATGTATTAAAGCAATATATGCAAGTAAAAAGAGTATTTCATATTTTACAGATTCATTACGGTTATTTCCTGCAAAGATTTTTTGATCAAGTTCGTTTGAATTCTTCATTTATTTTAAAGAAAACAAACATACTCTACTCTACTCATCTCGTAATAGAAATTTCTTTGCAGCAATCATTTTAAATCATAATATAATTCATCTTGTGTCACTCGTTAACGGTAAATATCCACTTTGAGTACACCTTCTTCATCAATGTTAACTTAGAAAACTGGTACTTTCTATGTTGAAACTAATAAAGTTATTGATAAAATTCTGGCAATAATCTGTTTTAAGTACTCGTTCTTCATCAACATAGAAAAATGACACTCCAGTTAGCTATCCAAACTCTGCTTATACACCAAATAGCTTAAAATCGGGATTTAAAATACGAAAACAGGCATTATCATCATCAGACTCCCAACATTTTCCAATTGAGACGGAACGCGGGAAAATCCGTAAATCTGGAATATACGATTTCAGCTGATGCGAATACAGATGACAAACGTCGAGAAATTCCACAACCTTAATCCCAGGGGTTGACTGGCTGAAATCTCAATCCAGTCTTGCTCACCCCTAACTCCCCCCCCCCCCTCCCACCCCACGAAAGGATCTCTCTGATGAAGCCGACGACAGCAAACATTCAGAAAAATCGATTAAGTCTCGGAATCATTGCTCGGGGAGGGGGGGATACGTGTCCTCTCACGCCTGTCACCACACACGGCACGCATCGTCGCTTGACCAGTGTAGATAAGATCAAATGGATTGGACTCTGATTAGATATCATTTGCTACTTTTGCGATGTGGCAGATCGTATTATTACACGCTGTCATTTCTTAAATTAATTCGACTTTCTTGTTGGAAGAATGTCTATGTGCTGATTATTTTCCTTTGTTAATAAGTTGCAGTTGTGAGTAACAAAGTGTGTGTGTATAGTTATATATATATATATATATATATATACACACACACACACTTACAGTCGAACCTGTCTAGTTGAGTTGTTTGAGAAACTTTACTAAAATTTTATATCTATCAATGACAATTTGAAATCGGTACAAAAGGCAATATGTGCTGTAGATTATGCAAATAAACATTGTCTCCTATATAAGGTCACGAATATGTAGGTAATGACTAGGTTAAGTGGGGTAATTATGACCAGCGACATTATTTGAAACTTTGTCGACGATAAAAATTACACAATATGTTTTATCAAGGTCTATGTATGTATTTTGTTTCTCCTCTTTTCGATAGTTGTTAGATAAAAATATCCAATCAATGTTTGACTTTAAAAAGATTGCAGAGTTATTTGGAAAAAATTTGGTATATGTTGATTCAAAATGACTTTAGAATTAAAAAAAAATTTTTGTGGTGAGTGCAAACTCTGTTTTTTAATAAACCCATGATGTATTATTCTATTTTTGATTATTATTATGTCTGTATTGTTGTTTATTACCTGAAAGGAGATTGTTTTAACCCCTTAACCTACGATTTAGATTCGAAGATGTTGGGACGTTCGCACGACTTGGGTACACGCCGATCCGGGCAATTGTAAACATGACGGACATCGCCCGTGGTAGAGCGGTCGCGGTTTGTAGATAGCACAGACAAGACTCGTGATGTATTTCTATCATCTCTTCGTATCGTAATTAGTTTCCAGTCGTTCTTGATCGCATTCGCACGTCGAAATTTACGTTCATAAATTCTAGAGAAGCAAACCCACAAGATGTTCTCTAAAAAAAGATTTTGTGATGAAGATAGTGAGAATTGTGCTATTAATTTTGCTAATGAAAGTGACAGTAGTGACGAAATATGTAAATTTCGAAGAAAGTATAGGCGAATAATTGTTGATGATACATCCGATGACGATCAACTACCAGAGTCCTGGGTTTGGAACGAAAGAAGAAATAGTCCAAAAATCTGGGACTATACAATGACTCCTGGCATAAGCGAGGCAGCCTTATGTCAATTAGGAGGAAGTAGAGGAGAATTTGATACATTTAATCTAACATTTGATGATATATTTTGGAACAATATTGTGACTGAAACAAATCAGTATGCAAATCAACTACGAGAAAATCCACATACAAGACGAAAAATTGACGAAACCTGGTTTCCTGTAGACTCTACCGAAATTAAAAGATATTTTGCATTGACGATAATAATGGCACAGATAAAGAAACCAAGAATCCAAATGAATTGGTCGAAGAGGGCTGTTATCGAAACACCTATATTTAGAAAATCAATGCCTTTGAAGAGATATCCA
>JAXGGA010012047.1:0-40133 GCA_038373865.1 Uloborus plumipes | reverse complement strand
TTGCTTTTCTTTAATTAGTTACAGGGAATTTAATTTCTTGATCAGAAATTCAGTTTAGCATGCTAGTTATTATCTAGTTATTTAGCGAAGTTATGAGAAATTGAAGCACCAAAAAAATAAATAAATAAAATAATAATAATTAATTAACTTAATTTCTGCAGTGTCAATTTTTCTTATTTTACTAACTTCTATTGTTAGGTCATACAAACCACAAATGAAGCAATTGTACTGAAACTCATTGCTTTTCATTTTTTAAGAACAAAAATATTCAATATATATGGCTAAAACCTATTATTTTTGCTTTTTATAATTCTGAAACGTGTGAGTTAGTTCTGTAACATATTCGCTGTTTTTCAATGTTACCGCTCTGACTGTTACCGATCTGACAAACTGACAAAGTTATTTTTTTATTTCCGAGTCGATCACACTAAACCAAAATCAAACACGTGGTTTTTTCACTTGTAATAAAGGACTATACTTATATATAAAATAATTTTTAAAATAATAAAAACTGCGCATTTTAGAGCGTGTTACCGATCTGATGACTCAAATGACACACATTTTATAAAATCACTTTAAAAAAACTTACCTACAATTTTAGATGCAGAAATGCAAATTTTTAATTACGATTCGATAAAACATTCAGCCAGGTACTCAGTATCACGTGGTTTTGGTGCAGGAAATGATTTTGGGAGCCTAAACATAGATCGGAAGTTATTGTTACCACTCTGACGGCGAAACTTGGGACACGCTTATTTCGCATCGGCTAGAAAATCAGAAAACGATTAAAACAAAAATGAAGTAAAATATTAACAAAGGGGTAAAAATAGAATCGTTTTTTGTGCAAGTGCGTTTTTTTGGGAAGTTAGAAAGTGCGCATGACCCTTTTGCATGCTAAGCTTTGCTACTTGGGACACGTTACCGATCTGATTTTTGATGTATAAAAATAATATTTTCTGAAGAAAAAAAAAATTTTTTTCTGATGTTATTAGATGAAATGAAAGCAGAACCTTATCTTCTTTCTGGGGAAAATTATTTTTTTAACTAGTTATTGAAATACTAGTGAAAATTCCCTTGGGACTCAAATTGGCACTTTTCTAAATATTTGCTCTTAAATCAAAACATTAAAAGTTCAATTTCGAGAAAAAGGCAAATGAAAGCTGCTTCCGGTTGCTAAAACCCTTAGACCTTTAATATTAAAATGCCTGTAGCTTCGGTTCTAAGCAAGATAGAAGCAAAATTCAAACTGATTTGGAAAGGTAAGAATTCAAACTTCAATACTAAATCATAAAATAAAAATTCATTTTTTGACCGAAAATTGCATTTTAAAGGTAGGCAGGCAACTTAAACGCACTTTAAAAGAGATTTTCGAAAACGTTTCGCTGAAAAATATTCGCAAAATGAATACCTAAGCTTTGGATTTTGCAACAAGAGATTGAAGAAGCTTTTAAAAATACTTTTTTTATTACTGTACTATTATAATAATAGTAATAACTGTTAATCTTGTTGCTATTGTTATTTCTGTTGTTTGTAATATTAACAGCAATAACAATAATATTAATATTATTGTTTTTTGTTACTGTTATTATTATTAGTGCTATTACTGTTGTTGCTATTATTAGTTTTATTAGAAAAGAGTTGTCCGAAAGACACTAACCGTAATTTCTTGCTCAAACAAACATTAGGGTGCAGAAAATCCTCATCTTAGTGTCATCTCACCGTATCCCGTAACTGAAGGGCTTGGGACATGAAGGGGTTATGTGACAAAACAGAAATTGCGAGAATTAAAGTTTAAAGTTTTATTGTTGCAGTTGTTGCAAGTTTTTTTCTGTTTCTGTTGTTAGGGTGCATTTTAAATTGGTCTAATGACATCTACTTTTTGAAGTACTAAGTTTTATTAGCTTACCTGTATACATTGCTTACCATTGTCCAGAGTGTTCATTTTTTTTAATGTAACATAGCCCCTCCGCCTTCACCGTCCAAGCCCTTCAACTCCAAAAGGTCACTGTACGATGTGCCGCATTATCGAAGAGTATAAATAGAACCAATATTATGATGTCCCATGGTCACAGGAGTGAAGTATTGGCACTTGCTAAAGCATTACTCAGGACCTGAAGCTGGCTGTGATAACATATCGAGTCGGTACTGATTTATGCAGTTTCCAAAGAACAGCTGACGTCTTCACGTGGATTGAAACGACGTTAAAAGAGCCTTATGTGCAGAGAAATTGGCGGGGCAGATGATGGAGTTCACATCCCCCCTCCCTCCCTTATTCAGTCCATTCTGGACCTAAATCCGTGCAAATCCGTGTCAGCTTCATAGGTTACATCCAAGGGAGAATTTTTAAAGAGCAGTGGTGGCCAGTTTAGAAAGGCGGCCGACTTGTATTTGGTGGGTCAAGTGTTCGATCCCAGCAGATCGAAATTTCCCCTGGTCTTTTAATGAAGTTTGCTCACGTTATGCTCGTGATCAAAAAGTCCTCTAAGTGTTCCCTTTCCAAATCGTTAACTGTGAGTCTCTATATTAGGGGTTGATAAGCTTTTAGTCTGGATCAAACAAGCAGAGTGCTCTTCAGGATCGCATCCAATCGGTTAAACCACGTGTATGGTGTAGTGATACGTACAAGGGACCCCGGAGTGCATGAGTAAAAGCGTGCTCATCGGCAGAGTTTTAAGGCAATTCTCTGATTCACGGAATGACCTATAATCTGCTATCAGAGGTGAGATTGATGCATTTGTTGGTTTAGACACACTTCAGCAAGTTTTACAAGGTTTCAAAAGCACATTTTACGAATTACACTTTGTTTAGGGACGGAAGACATTTCCAAAACCTTAAAATATCAGTCATATGTTCAGGTCCGTCATTTAGGGGGGCAGGGGGGTCAAACCCCCTGACTTTGAGGAATCAATGTATTTACAAAAAATGGGCGTGGTTTTTGCTGTTTTCTAGCGAAATTGTAACGTGTTTCTACCCTCCCCCCCCCCTAGAAAAAACTTGAAATAATGGGCCTGCATATGTTTATTCAATAAAATAGGTATTGATTTCTTAGTTTCTTTTTTCCACAACCCTTACTTATTTTCTTCTTAGGACCATACTATATTAAACTCATGTTCATAACTAAGAATAATTCAGAATCACCAAAAATTGAACTCTAAGATGAATAACCAACCGTAAAATGGCTACACACATCTTCAAGAATAATAAATTACAGGAAGCAACTGGATGACGCGATTGTGCGTCACAATGACGAGAATGACAGAGAGTTATACACAAGGAAAGTTAGCAATGAAGTAAAAGTGTTTGCATGCTTTTTACAAGCCTTTAGGTGCTCTGGCAGCGCAGTTATGACCGAAAGGAAGCATTCTGATGATTTTTTTCGCGGTAGAATTATCGGCAGCTTGGAATGTGGGCGCACTCAGCAGGAGGTTTCTAAGGAACTTGAAATCTTCCAGTGTCATCTACAGGCTTTGGCAAAGTTCCCAAGACGATGGTAACATGAGTAGATGCTACAGTAGAGGTCGTCCTTAAGTGACAACACCGCATGAGGACCGATATTTGGCAGTTTCTGCCAAAAAGAGCAGACGGAGCACAGCTCAGACCAATCTCGTAAGCTCTCTTCCGCTACTCGGACGAGAGTTTCAAGGCAGACAGTCTACAGACGATTAGATCAGATTGAGCTGCATAACCGTAGGGCTGTCAGATGTGCCGCACTTACTGTAAGTCACTATGCGTTACGGACACAGCAACAGTATGATGGTTTCTGACGAGTCTAGGTTCAGTTGGCAATCAGATTCTCAGCGGATTTTCCTTTCGAGAGAGCCACGCACCCGTTACCACCAAGAAAACATCGTTGAACGACACTGTTATGGTGATGCAGGATTGCTCGTTTTGGGAGGAATCATCATGGGTTCCAGGACACAGTGCATGTTCAATCTGGAACTATGACAGGTCAAATATATCCGGACGTCATTCTGGATCAACGTGTACACTTATTTCGGGGCATTTACAAATAAGTGGTATTTGTTTTGCATCTGACTCTTTATTTGGCTAAACTTGCATTATACTTAATTTAAGGACATGAGTGTATCTTAATTACCTTTTTGTCAGACACACATTGATATTAAGCCTTTATTTCAAAGCTATTGACGCTATATTTCTTAGTTTAAGATCATATGCTTCATGTACCTATATATTTTATAAATATGCCGCACAAGTTGTAATAATATTCACTACTTGTTATGATACAAATTACACTCTTGTCACTGATGATGCGAAATTAAAGAAACTATTGATACAAAAAAATGGCAAAATCCATACACATTTCAATTTGTAAATGCTGATACTTATTTTAATTGAACTAAAGCACGATTCCACTTCTCATTAGTCGTCTTAATTTACTTTTGAAAAGAAAAGATACTGCTTTCAAAAATTAAATAATTGGGAGTATTGATTAAAACGTTTTACTTATGAAAGTATTGTAACGAGTCCGTAGCACCTTCAACTTTCTTTAAATGAGCATTAAAATCTTCAGGAAGTAACTATAAATTTATTTACAAGTATGTACACTATTTACAATAAGAGCAGGAAACAATTGCTAAACATCCAGCAATTAGGCAGCACACAGTACACTGTACTCTCAACAGTAACTCAGCACCACGTATCTAACGTGAACAGTAATTAAGCAATTACAAAAGCAAAAACAACATTCGCCCAAAGCGAATAAAAACGAGCCTCTCAATAATCCAATCTGAGAAAAACTGACTGACTTGTGTTCAAGGCCAGCTATTTATACACGGAAAGAATTCCCGACAACTTTCTAGTAATATCTGGAATATTCCAAATCATTCATAACTTTAAACAATTCATTCAAGAAAACGCTAGAAATAAAAAGAAAAACACCACTCCGAGCGAAAATTTCTTCACGCTTATTAAAGTTAGGGCAAGTGTAAAAACTACAAAGTGTTACGGGGCCGGTATACAAGTGATAAAAGTGATATCTTCAGATACTTTTGCAACATGACGTCAGATAAAACCAAAACTAATGAAAATGATGCAAGGCAGGAAAAACAACAACTATTTACAAGATTTGTAACATTGCCCCCTTCCCAAGGACTGCACGTCCCGGGCAGTACAATCCCCAGAAAGGAAGCAAGGGAAGACTTACAGATGCACACATTACATGATGACCAATCATAAACATGATAAACAATAACAATGAGAACATGAAAGAAATAATAACATTGATAAAGTAATATTCCAAACAATTAAAGGCAAAAGTTATTTACAAAATTTACAAACAAATTACCATGGTAGCTTTACATTTCATTTACGAACTATGGCCATAGTATGGGGCTAGCCGATCATAATGTACAACCCTAGGTTTTGAATGTGATGACTTCTGGATCCTCACTACGACGTCGTTCAGCCGGTGAAGGACTGTATAGGGTCCATCCCAATGCGACTGCAATTTGGGTGACAGACCTTTACGTCGGATGGGATTCCATAGCCACACCTTGTCACCATCTTGAAAGTCATGGCCAGTGGACCTTGTGTCGTATCGGGTCTTCATTTTCTCCGTCGCGATGTTGATTCGCTCCCGTGCGAAGTGATGAACGTCCTCCAACCGGGCCTGGAGATCCTGGACGTACTCCTCAGGCGATGAAGGCGCATCTGGAGGGAGACCGAAGACGAGATCACAAGGTAGCCGAAGCTCTCGGCCGAAGAGCATCTGTGATGGGGAATATCCGGTGGTCTCGTGGACAGCACTGCGGTAGGCCAGCAGAAACAGAGGAAGTTTCTTGTCCCAATCCTGTTGATTTTTGGAGACCATAAGCGAGAGATTATTAAGGATTGTCCTGTTGAATCTCTCCACCATGCCGTCCGATTGTGGGTGTAGTGGTGTCGTTCGAGTTTTCTCAATTTTGAGGATATCACATAGGCCCTTAAACACAGCAGAGATGAAGTTTCTTCCCTGATCGGAATGGATCTGCAAAGGGGTCCCATATCTCGAGATCCAATGCTGGACTAGAGTCTCTGCTACAGTGGTAGCTTCTTGATCCGGAATGGAATATGCTTCGGGCCATTTGGTGAAATAGTCAATGGCAACGAGGATGTATTTGTTCCCATCAGTAGTTTTCGGTAGAGGACCAAGAATGTCGATCCCGATTCGTTCGAAAGGAGCTCCTACGTTGTAAAGATGTAGCTTCCCGCGGCTTCTTCTCTTCGGTCCTTTACGGGCAGCACAGGCGTCACAAGAATGACACCACTTCTCTACGTCATCCTTCGTCTTGCTCCAGAAGAAGCGCTCTCGAACCTTGTGGAGGGTTTTCAAGATACCAAAGTGTCCTCCAGTTGGACTACTGTGCAGTTCCTTTAGAACGTCTGGAATTCTTGATCTGGGAAGGAGTAACTGCCATTTGAATGCTTTACCATCGTCAGATTCCCATTTCCGATACAGGACGCCATTCCGCAGCTGGAGAGATTTCCATAGAGCCCAGTATCTTTTCGTTGCAGGACTGTAGATAGAAACGTCTTGCCAACTAGGTCGCCGACTGTCCTTTTCCATTAACTCTATGATAGGTTTAAGGTCTGGGTCTTTAAGCTGATCTTTTCTTACTTGGTCGTCACTCCATGGATCGGGATCTGAAGATGTTGATGTAGCAGTAACTTGGCAGCCAGTAGGGATTGTCGTCCCGTACTGTTTCTCTATTCGGGAGCAATAATGGCAGTTCTCGGAACAAGGTCTTCTTGACAATGCGTCAGCATTACCGTGTGACAAACCTTTTCGGTGCTTAATCTCGATGTCATATTCCTGGAGCCGCTGTATCCACCTGGCTACCTGGCCCTCTGGATTCTTGAAATTCAAAAGCCAAGTTAAAGAGGCATGATCGGTCCGGAGCAGGAATTTACGGCCGTAGAGGTAATGATGGAAATGTTCTACAGCTTTAACTATGGCGAGCAATTCCTTTCTCGTGACACAATAATTTCGCTCCGACTTGGATAAGCATTTGCTCCAGTAGGCGATGACATGTTCGTTACCGTCTACTTCTTGAGATAAAACAGCTCCAACGCTCTCGTGGCTCGCATCAGTGTCAAGTATGAAGGATTTTCCAGGCTGAGGATAAGAGAGAATAGGCGTTGATGTTAAAGCCTCCTTCAGCTGTAGAAATGCATCCTCGCATTCTTTGGACCATTCAAATTTTTGTTTGCTCTCCGTCAGCTTATGCAAAGGTCGTGCAATATTGGAAAAACCCTTCACAAACTTCCTGTAGTACGTGCAGAGCCCCAGGAAACTTCGCAGCTGATGGACATTTTCGGGGCGGCTCCAATTCTTGACTGCAGATACCTTATCTGGATCTGTTCGTACACCTTCGGAAGAGATAATGTGACCAAGGTAGTTCACCTCACGGCGGAACAGATTACACTTGGACGGGCTTAACTTCAGGTTGGCTTCCTTAAGCTTTTGCAGCACCTTCCTAAGATTAGCCAAATGTTCCTCAAAACTGCGTCCTATGATGATAATGTCGTCCAAGTAGACAAGACAGGATTCATAAGACAGCCCTCGTAACACTGATTCCATAAGACGCTCGAACGTGGCTGGTGCATTGCAGAGGCCGAAGGGCATCACTTTGAACTGCCACAAGCCTTGTCCGGTTGTAAACGCCGTCTTCTCTCGGTCGTCGGGGTGTATCTCCACCTGCCAGTAGCCGCTCTTTAAATCCAGGGTCGAAAACCACTTGTGTCCGGAAAGGGTGTCCAGAGTGTCATCGATCCGTGGAAGAGGGTAACTGTCCTTCTTGGTGATGTCATTCAGGCGTCGGTAGTCAACACAAAATCTAGTGGAGCCGTCTTTCTTTCGGACCAAGACGATAGGGGATGCCCAAGGACTGGATGAGGGTTCGATGACATCATTCTCCTGCATCTCTTTTACGAGGATCTCAACCTCTTCCTTCTTGGCGAACGGTAGTCGTCTTGGATGCTGCTTGATAGGGGGATGATCTCCAGTGTCGATCCTATGCTGCGTTAAACTCGTGCGACCAACGTCCTCGGGGGTAGATGAAAACACCTGCTTGAAGTCGTCCACCAATTTTTCCGCAGCGTATCTTTGATCCTTCGATAATGGTGCACTCCCAATTAATTTCGAAGTCAAGGACTCAGAAGACACAGTCTCGGAGGAATCAATTCTTCTGATGATGCAGTTTACGGGAGTACAAGTTGCCAACACTTCTCCTTTCTTGATATTCCTCGGTCTTTCACTTACATTGGCGACTCTCACAGGAACTGCATTCCTTGAAAGGTCCACAAGCGTAGATGCCACTAGTACTCCTTTTGGGCTATTACTCTGGTTAGGATATTCAATTAGGCCGAATTTAAAGCTGTTGTTTTCCTTGATGGAGCCAGGTATTAGTATTTCTGATCTTGGGGGAATCAATAAATCTGTTTGGGCTATTATTTGATGAGCGGATTTTAAGTTATTTTCGGTGTTGAAAATTGCTATGTCTTCCCTCATCGAGTGCAGCTCATTATTTTTAAAGTCGATAGAAAAATCGAATTTTCTCAAAAAGTCCAGTCCGAGAATGAAGGGATCTGTAATGTCAGCGACGAATGCCGTGTGATGGTAAGTGGCACTCCCGAACATTATTTCTAAGTTCACTTTTCCTTCAATCTCGATTTTGTCACCTGTCACAGTTTGGAGAGTAACGCATGGCGGCGTCCATAAGATCTTGAGTCCAAATTGACGAGCCACATCAGTCCTAATGATGGTAACGTTGGCTCCTGTGTCCACAATCATTTCGCAGGGAAACCCATTCACATAAGCGTAAATGAAGAGTCCGTTGCAGCCGCCACTTCTTGGGGAAATCTGGAAAACTTTGGGAGACGTCTTCTTTTCTTGGCGAGCTTCGCAATTCCTTCGTACGTGGCCCTCACCGCCACATTTCCAGCACTTCAGTGTTTGTCCACCTTGGTCTTTGCGAGCCGCAATCTTCTTCAGGGTCCCCGACATCTCTTTGATTTGTCGCTCAATGTCCGAGAGACGAGTTGAGTTCAAATCTTGGGCACTCACTTCCACGCCCCTGGTCGAATGGCGATCCTTGCGGGACATTTGCTGTGCAGCCTCGAACTTCATTGCGTAAACCAGACCGGATTTAAGATCCTTAATGTCCGCCATCCGGAGAGCCGTCTGAATTTCTGGATTTCGCACTCCGTCTATGAAGTAGTTCAGGGCCAGGTTATCGCGAACACCCGAAGGACAGTCCGAGAAGGCGAGATGGGAAAGCCTCTCAACGTCTGCTGCAAAAACTTGCAAAGTCTCTCCAGCCCTCTGGAGTCGGGATTTGAGCTGAAGTTGGCTGAATTCTTTTTGGCAGGATTCGCCAAAGCGAAGCTCCAAGGCCGATGATAAGGCTTCGAAGTCATGGTGCTTGTCCTCTGGGAAGGTCTGTAGTATATCAGCTGCATCCCCTCTCAGCGAGGCTGCAAGTTGACAGGCTTTCGTGGAAGAGTCCCAGGAGTTTGCTTCTGCAACGATGAGGAACTGCTTCTTGTAAATATTCCACGAGGTCTTTCCGTCAAACGTAGCCAGTTTGATGGATGGACGAGAAGTTCCAGCTGCAGCTACACAGTCACTTGAGTTGTTGCAGGATGCTGATAACTTCGATTCAAGTTCTTTAATTTTCTTTTCCATATGGTTTTCTACTGTGGTGATTCGGTTCTCAACGCTATCAACTTTTTCTTCTAGAACCTCCACTTTATTTTCTATATTGGTAAATTTACTTTCCACCAAACTTTTCATTGACGTTAGATCGCTTTTAATTTCTTCTTGATTAGCAGCGAGATCATTTTTTAATTGTTCTTGATTAGTAGCCAGAGTCGCCATATCATTCTTGATTTCTTCTTGACTTGAAGTTATGCTAGCGGTTAAATCATTTTTTAATTGTTCTTGATTCGCAGTCATGTCACTTTTAACAGCGTTGATCGCATCAAGGAGTTTTGTTAGTTGTTCCTCCATTGCTCGAGTAATCACCATAAAATTCTGAAGTCAAAAAGTCCTCAGGAAGAAAAGTCCAAGTTCACAGAAAGTTCCAAGAAAGTCCTTGAAGATGCCCCACGTTGGGCGCCAAAATTGTAACGAGTCCGTAGCACCTTCAACTTTCTTTAAATGAGCATTAAAATCTTCAGGAAGTAACTATAAATTTATTTACAAGTATGTACACTATTTACAATAAGAGCAGGAAACAATTGCTAAACATCCAGCAATTAGGCAGCACACAGTACACTGTACTCTCAACAGTAACTCAGCACCACGTATCTAACGTGAACAGTAATTAAGCAATTACAAAAGCAAAAACAACATTCGCCCAAAGCGAATAAAAACGAGCCTCTCAATAATCCAATCTGAGAAAAACTGACTGACTTGTGTTCAAGGCCAGCTATTTATACACGGAAAGAATTCCCGACAACTTTCTAGTAATATCTGGAATATTCCAAATCATTCATAACTTTAAACAATTCATTCAAGAAAACGCTAGAAATAAAAAGAAAAACACCACTCCGAGCGAAAATTTCTTCACGCTTATTAAAGTTAGGGCAAGTGTAAAAACTACAAAGTGTTACGGGGCCGGTATACAAGTGATAAAAGTGATATCTTCAGATACTTTTGCAACATGACGTCAGATAAAACCAAAACTAATGAAAATGATGCAAGGCAGGAAAAACAACAACTATTTACAAGATTTGTAACAGTATGTTTTGTTTAATTAGGATAATCTAATTGAATGTCATAGAGTTAAAATCATTTTGAAATTAAAAGGAAATAAAAATGCTCCAAATTATAAATAAAAGAAACGGCAAAGATTTTCTTCGAAAGACTGAGTTTCTCTTAGTTTTCGTTTCCTTTCAAAACTGGATGTACCAGACAATCATGCTTGCATTTAAGTCTTAATTTTAACGATAGCAATTGTTTTGCAGAGTATTAGTTTTTATTGTAGCTACTGAACTGTAACTGTTTTTGAGATGTACGAGAGTTTTAATAAAAAAAATATTTTCAAAATACTATAGGGATATTCTCCCACAATTTTAACTATTTCAAGATGCTAGAAAATAGCATTTTTAAAGGTTCAACTTTATCAAACAATATTAACCAGTGTCTAAAGTGGATACAATTACGAAGAACAGCAATTTTATACAAACCAATAGTTTTTTTTTCCATAAAATGGAACCCATTCATCATAAAACCCCGAATTTATTCTTGTTTCAACGATACAGTTACAAAACCACTGTGTTCTTGTTTTCTTGTTGAAACATTAAGGAAGGGAGATTTTTTAACGATTTACTAAAGGAATAACGCTACCTATAAGTTATTGTTTTAGCCTTTTAATGCGTTTTTGCAGATATCTGCTGCAACCTGACCAGAAAATATATGAAGACAATTGAATTATTTGTGTTAAAAAGCCGGATGAGATCAGATTAAGAAAATTTTCCCCGAATAGACTAGAATTTTTTTTTCAGGAGTAGTTGTGGTTTAAAAAAAAAAAAAAAAAAAAAATTATGACTTTTTTTTTTAAACTTACTGTTTTTCTTTATATCACCCTCATTGAGGCACGTTTTAATATTATCCGATTGACTTGAAATTATGCAAATCAAGTATCCAACCAGTTTATTATTTTAGAGAAATTGGATGGTTTCTGTTTAAGTAAAATTCATAAAATACTATTTTCTTCACCATTTAACTATAAAAAAGCTACACCAGGAGCAAACAAGCAGTTTTTTACTTTATCGTTTTCATTCTACTACATGTATATGGAAAAGTACATTTGAAAACAAAATAAAAGTTGTGATCATAGCTTTGTGAAACTTAAAAAAAAGAAATAAAAAAGGGGGTTCACTTCTAAATATTTGTTTCATCATTCAATTTCTTGAAAAGAAGTAAATCTTTGACATTTGTGTAACAGCAAACGCAAGTGACACTCACAAATTTCACATTTTTCTATACGGATAGGTATTTTTCAGATACAAAATAATTCCTTTTTTCTCCGCGTTTTATATTAAAATCGTATATGAAACTTCATTTTTAGATTTTTAAGACCTAATTCGTAAGTTAAGTAATATCTGCTATCATTCTGCTTATTTCTTATTTAACTGTTTTTTCATTAAAGAACGTTGACATTTCACAAGTAATTATAAAAATTAGCTTTTATTATGTTCTCCTATTAATTTATTCGTCTTCATTGTAATAACTTAATTTAGAAGCTTATAATTACAACGTCATTGTTTGAAACTATTTCTTAGTTTTTTGAAATAACATAATCAGAAAAGATTTAGAAACTCTATTTTCCTATGCCATATTTTAGACAAAAATTGCATATTTCAACACTACACTACAAACAGTCACTACAAATACTGTCCTTAGAATTTTGTCCTTTTCCTTTCTTCCCATCACAAAGACATTTCAAATTTTTGATACAATGTACTTAACTGTTTTACATATGAAGTTGTTTCAGCAGAATATATAATTAAGCAATACAGATATCAGTCTATTAAAGGGTTAAGCAAAAATTAAACTTGGGAAGCAAATACGTTTATATAGGTGCTTCAAAAATAAAAAAAACGCGTTTTAAAATAAATTTGAGAAAGTTATCTTTATTGCAATGCAAATGAGCCATATCTCACAGTTATTTTTGGAATGCTATCTCGTCTCCATGTTGGCCACAGCTGTGAATATTATGATCCATTCTAAATTCCAATTTTCAATGAAGTCTTGTTACAATTTGGGGTACATTATCAGTCACTCAACTAAAGTTGTTCACTAATATATCATTAATCCCCGGCTGATCCTTGTTTATTTTTGTTTTCAGGAAAACCAAAAGTAACAATCAGCTTGCCATCTAACCCATGAGTTTTATGAAATCTGATCTTATTTTTACGAAGCAACAAAAAGAGTTGGTTGAAAACTACACTAAAATTTTTATCGCTACAGAAGTAGTAATTATTATGCATGCATTTAAGTTAAGGAGAGTGTCATAAACAATACTACGAATAGTAAACCAATTTAAGTGAACAGAGTCATACTTTGCCGCTAAAAAAAGATGTTATCGAATAATTCGTGCAATTATTTCTTTTTCATACGTTAAATAGTATTTTCTCTATTTCTTTAAGAAATGATTCAGCATTAGGAGAAACGTTGTGCATAGGGTTTACTTTCTTCATATTCCCCCTGAGACCCAGATAATGACAATAACTTTATTTTTATTTCCTTCGTAAAATCTCCTTTCTGCCGTTCACAGCTGAGAAAAAAACAGAAATTACTCCACCGAGAACAATTACTTCATGTTAGAATAAAAACATAATGTTTGTGGTAATTTCAAAAGGTTTTTCTATTCGAAGCTGGCGAGAGGTTAAATTAGCTTCAAGCATTTTTTGAGCTGAAGAAAAAAAGAAAGAAGCCTATTATGGCACGACAAAAACAAAATACACCCTTTCATGTTCACAGTTGCATAAGTATCGAATATACTTATATAATCCATAAACGCTGTAAGATATAAATTGTAAATATTTCTTTTATTAACAAAAACATAATACAAATTTTAAGAAAAAAGTATTCAGCCCATTCTTTATCTTTAATTTTTTTGGATAGCATTTTCTACCACTAAAACAGTTGATCTTTGTTTCGCTAAACAAATAGGTTGTTTTTTGAAAGGATTCTGAAAATAATTGTGAACTACACAAACCACCGAAAGAGGAGAGGGGAAAGATTAAACACATTTTTCACGTATGCTGTCAAGTATATTCAGAACCAAACTCAATAATAAAAACAGCGAACAATGTGTAAATATCACGAAAAGGGTGAATGCCTTAATTTTTTTTATGTAACTTTAACGTAAATATATGTTTTTAAGATAATGCGTTATTATAAAAACTATTTAATAATATTTTAGTAGTAATAGTTAAGTTACTAATATTATTACTATTATTATTATTAGTAGTAGTAGTTTTAAGGTTAGTTAATAGTTGAAGTAGTAGTTGTAGTAGTTTTAAGGTTAGTTAGGTAGTATTACACTGAAGTGACAAAAGTCATGGGATAGCAATATGCAAATTTTCAGATGGCAGTAGCATCGCATAGAACAGGTATAAATGCGCAGTGCTTTTACAGAGCTTTCATTTCTGTTCAAGTTATTCATGTGAAGAGGTTTTAACGTGATGATGACCGCACGACGTGAATTAACAGACTTTGAACGCGGAATGTTAGTTGGAGCTAGACGCATGGGTCATGCCATTTCGGAAATCGTTAGAGAATTCAACATTCCCAGATCCACTGTGTCAAGAGTGTGCCGAGAGTATGAAATTTCAGGACCCATATCGGTTGGTCCCTAGATGAATGGAAAACCGTGGCCTGGTCCGATGAGTCACGATTTCAGCTGGTAAGAGCCGATGGTAGGGTTCGAGTGTGGCGCAGACCCCACGAAGCCATGGACCCAAACTGTCAGCAAGGCACTGTTGAAGCTGGTGGTGGCTCCGTAATGATGTGGGCTGTTTTTTCATGGCATGGACTTGGTCCTCTAGTGCGACTGGACCGAACATTGACTGGAAATGCTTATGTGCAGCTACTTGGAGATCACTTGCAGCCATTCATGGACTTCATGTACCCAAACAACGATGGGATTTTTATGGATGACAATGCGCCATGTCACCGGGCCACAACTGTTCGCAATTGGCTTGAAGAAAATTCTGGACAATTCCAACGAATGATTTGGCTACCTAGATCGCCCGACATGAATCCCATTGAGCATTTATGGGACACCATCGAGAGGTCTGTTCGTGCCCAAAATCCTGCCCCATCAACGCTTTCACAATTATGGACGTCTATCGAGACAGCATGACTCAATATTCCTGCAGAAGACTTCCAACGACTTGTTGAGTCCATGCCACGTCGAGTTGTTGCACTTCGCCGGGCAAAAGGAGGGCCGACACGATATTAAGAGGTATCCCATGACTTTTGTCACTTCAGTGTATGGTAGTATACTTATTTACTGTTAGTGTTTTGTATTTGAGACCAAAAAGAGCAACTTTTAGGTAACCACAGCTCAGGCCCCATCACTTCAAGTTTTCCCGTATGGGTGGGGGGTATCAAAGGGTATAAAAACAATGCAATTTCATCGAAAACAACACAACCACGCCCACTTATATGTAAATACATTGATTTCTCAAAGCAACGGGGAGCAATTGACCTCCCCCCAGATGACGCCCCTAAATGACGGGCCTGCCAGTTAGAACTTATTGTAATATTATGATGATTTTTAACAGACTAATCAAGAACAAGATTTATGTATTGGGGACTGTCTGCATAATTGTACCACGACAGTTTAATACTACGATAATTTTTCAAATGACAAAGCATGACATGGCGTAGTTTTACATTCTATTGAAAGAATGAAACAAAAATAATCAAAAGAATAAAACTCGTTGGCTCATGCGAAGTTGCACAAGTCTTTATTTCTGCGGCCCTAAACTTCAATTTTTGTGAAGATGGGCATCTTGCACTCGGTGGGGTTCTAATTCGAAACACCTCAAAATAGGAGCACCGGCCGGTCGTTTTATTCTTGTGATACTCGGAGATAGGTCGAACTTGCACCCTGTACTGCGACATAAACAAAATAAAATAATAACAGCATATATTACAACGTTCAAAAGCACAAAGGCACAAGAAAATTTGTAGACACGTGTTTCGGCGTTGTCCACTTAACAGAACAAACTAAAATGAGTCAGTTAGCAAAATCTACCGAAAGTTAGTGAGGAGACGTTCCACTTCTTTTTTCAGAAAATAAACGTTTTAACGTTCCAGAAATTAATGGAACAAAACGCATACGGTAAGCCTAAAGAAGCTATTCAACTGTACCGTATTTCCGCATTGCTACATCGTATTGTTTTGCTCTTTAAAGAGATGCCCGTTTTCCAGAACCTTAAGTCGTAATAAATTGAAAAAAAATGCTTTCCCGCTCCCCCCCCCTTTTTTTTTTAAAGAATTTCAGAAAAAAAGCACGTTTTTGCGTTGTTTACGTTGGAACTGTGAAAATAAAACTTGGCGCTAGAAAAATGTGAAGGAGTCGCCAAGGCCAGTTTGCGACGTCATGTGCAGAAGCGTCAAAAATGAAATTGCATCTGCTCACCGATTAAAATCAATTCTAAAACAGATATACAATTGTCGTTGTTATTGTCCTGTACCAGCTGAGCTGGCAATTTGGGGTGTTCTACTTTACTTTTCAAACTTTAGTATAATTTGATGTAAAGTCCAAACCATAGTACAAGCATGCCATAGGGACCCGTTTATAGGGTAGGTAACCATTCAAAGCACAACAACACATGCACACAAAGAAAGGACAGCGAAGGAGAGAGAAAGTACTTTTATGCACGAACCGGGATTCGAACCCGGAACTCCTCCATCTCGGACTCCTCTGACCTCTAGACGAGATGGCCGACAGATATAAGTTTGAAAAATTGTTTTAAAAATAGGTAATTCCTATATTTTGAAGTATTCCCTTTCAGATAAAATATTTTTAAAATTTTAGGAACACCCCTACTCTTGAAAAAAAAAGTTCCATTACGTACATATTTTTGTAAAAAAACATAGGCACAAAATTAATAAACAAAGACAAACACTTTTATTTTTTCATTCTTTTTTTTAAAGGTATTTTTTCTTAAAAATCGTGACACTAACATTTGGTTTTTGATAAGGTGAGCTCTACTATGTATCTATCTTTTTTTCCCTTCTTTCTTACGTTTTATCTTTACTTTTTGTTTCGCAACTGTTTTCATAGAGTTTTTATGCATGAAAAAATAATTTGCTTTGTCTTGTTTAAAGTATGAAAATACCAGTGGTGTTCTTGATACTGTCAAAACGGTTTTCGTCGCTAGGTATTTTAAGAAGTTAATTACGTTGATCGGTGAAATGCTTTAATTATCCTTTTTTGCTAAGGCCTGTGCAATCAAGATCTTAATGCACTCTACATCTTTGACGACGGTTATTCTTCACGTCCAACAAAAACTCGGACTTTTTAATGGCTTCAAACTTCATTAGATGCTCTAAAAACTTAATAAGCCTTTTTCTTCTTATTTTTTTAATATTCTGGCAAAAAAGCATAGATGTTGCTATTTTGGGATTTTTTCAAAAGTTAATCATCTATTTCAAAGCGTTATTGTTAATATATTTCAGCTTTTAAGGAGAAAAAAAATCAATTCGAGTTAAAAAGGAAAAAAAAAAAAAAAGAAAAAACTCTAATTATAAAATAAATGTAACATGTTTAAAGCAACATGCGTTATACACTGCGATGCAAAAGTTTAGACAAAACGCAAATATGTGAATAAAAAGAAAACTATTCAACGAAATGCTTTCAAATTTCTACGGCAGGTACACAATATGGTCCCAAATACGTGTCTGGAGTTCTTATAACTATAACTGGAATCAAATTTTGGATATTACAAAAGACATTTTTTTACATTGTTGCAAAAGTTTAGCCAATAGTCAGATTTTATGCAAATATCCCTTGAAATGTAATTGGTGGAGGAAATGCGGGACTGTATTATTCATTTATAAAGTGCAGAGATTGCTGAATAAATAAGCAAAATCTCAAAAGCTCTTTAGTTCTCGTGTAAAGAAGATGAGAAAGTTTGGAAGCCGAAATTTGAAAAGGAACCTACTTTATTAAATTTTTGTCTTTTAAATCGGCTCTAGTATGGTTGTAAATTGTTTTTTACTTTGTAGAGAGCAAATTCAGGTATGCGTATCGATCAAAAAGTCCAAGAAAAATTATATTTCTTAAAGATGAAGGAATTGAAAAAACGGCTCAGACTGACGATTCGCCCCTTAATCCTACAAAATTTCAACTTGGGTCAAAAACAGCACGTGACAGCATAAGTAGATGAACAACTGAATCGGAATGCATAAAAAAAAAGAATTGTGACTGAGCCTTTTCGGACAGAGTGTCCCAAATAAGCCAGATTTTAATGTGAAAAGCAGCATATGTATCATCGTGACTAAAAAATGAATGGTACTTTCTTTGATAAAAATTATTAAAATTAGGATGGCCTAGATGGATTTATAAATCTTTTTGCGGGACTTGAGAAATATCCAATGATCATATGCTGTGCTGCTTTTAGCAATAAAATCTGGCCTATTTGGGACACTCTGTCCGAAAAGGCTCAAGCACAATTCTTTGTTTTTTCAATGTATTCCGATTCAGTTGTTCATCTACTTATGCTGTCACGTGCTGTTTTTGACCTAAGTTGAAGTTTTGTAGGATTAAGGGGCGGATCGTCAGTCGGAGCTGTTTTTTCAATTCCTTCATCCTTAAGAAATATATTTTTCTTGGACTTTTAATCGATACGCATGTCTGAATTTGCTCTCCACAAAGTAAAAAATAATGTACTACCATACTAGAGCCGATTTAAAAGACAAAAAATTAATAAAGTAGGTTCGATTTCAAATTTCGACTTCCAAACTTTCTCATCTTCTTTACACGCGAACTAAAGAGCTTTTGAGATGTTGATTATTTATTCAGCAATCTCTGCACTTAATAAATGAATAATTCAGTCCCGCATTTTCTCCACCAATCACATTTCAAGGGATATTTGCATAAAATCTGACTATTGTCTAAACTTTTGCAACAATGTAAAAAAATATCTTTTGTAATATCTAAAATTTGATTCCAGTTATAGTTATAAGAACTCCAGACACGTATTTGGGACCATATTGTGTACCTGCAGTAGAAATTTGAAAGCATTTCGTTGAATAGTTTTCTTTTTATTCACATATTTGCATTTTATCTAAACTTTTGCATCGCAGTGTATAATTTAACTTTGGGGATAAATACAGTCAATTCTCGATTACTCGAATTTGAAGGGACCGAAAAAAAAACTTCGACTTATCGGAAGTTCGACTTATCATTAGTTTCAATTTGCAACACTTTAATAACAAAAACTTGGAATATTCAATTAATGTATAGACAACTGACAAGTTTAATTAGTTAAAATGTACACTATTTGAATTAAAACGTTAAGAAAAAAAAAGAAAAATGAATCTTTCTTTTTATACATATTTCTTTCTTGTAGGATAATCAGTCATTTTAAGCTTCATTGAGCAGTTTTGTAATTTAGAGAACGGTAAATATTACACCTTTTTCACACATCATTCTTCTTTGGCAACAGATTCATTTTCTTCCATAGTTTGTATGTACTCTTCGTCGCAAACCTCAGTGTTTTAATCACATTTCGAAAATTCACATTAAGGAAATTTTCTTTACCAACGACTTTAAAAGTCGTTTGTTTTTGATTTAATAATTACTATGCCACTGTCACATTTCATTGAAGATTGAAGAAGCAAAACTTTTGAAACAATCAAATCCCTTACAAACGCAATAAGTACAAACAATATAGAGTCACCAATGGTGTTATTCCCTTATTACACATTGCTTCATCAGATTTTCTTTTGACTTCAGATTTTCTCTGAATGAATCCCCCCCCCCCCCCACACACACAAGAGAAGAATAAATGCAATTTCATGCTTTCACTTGAAGGTTCTTTCTTTCTGATTTTTAACAATCAAATGTTTAGTCAATTCAAAATTAAACTTCGAGTTAAAGGAAGTAAACTTCGAGATATGGAGGAAAATTAACATAGAATTGAAGACAAAGGGGTCGGGACCTAATAAGAAATTCGAGTTATAGTAACATTCGAGTTATCGGACTTCGAGTTATCGCGAATTGACTGTATATTGATTATTTTAAGACGACATAAATTAAACTGTATGGTGACAAAATGCGGAGTAAACGTGTCAAATAAACTGTTTACATGCTAGTTAGTACTTTCGTGGATTAAAAGTTGTGGTCTACAACTATTGTCAATAAATCAGCAACGTTATTTCTAAACTTTAGGAGGTGGCAAAGGTTATATACTCTAAACAAATAATTTCAAGCAAACAAAATACATTTGCACAGCTCCAAAGAGCTGAAGTCAAATTATGTTTCTAAAAGTCACAGGGTGAATGCGATCGTGACCACTAATCACACAAACAAAATCAAGTTTTGTTCCCTAATTTTATTATTATTATTATTATCGTTACAAATTTTGTAAATAATTGTTGTTTTTCGCGCCTTGCACCATTTTTGGCGAGGAATCGCTTGGTGTCACTGGTTTTGGTTATATTTGGCGACATGTTGCAAAAGTATCTGAAGATATCACTTTTACCATTTGTATACCGACCCTGTAACATTTTGTAGTTTTTGCACTTCCCCTAAATTTAATAAGCATGAAGACATTTGCAATATTGTAGGTTTTTCTTTTTATCACTAGAATTTTCTTGAATGGATTATTTAAGTTTGTAAATGTTGAACACTAGGGATTTTGCTAGAATATTGTAGAAATATCCCTCCGAATATAAAAAGCTGTCCAACTGCTTTGAACACAGTTGTTTACATATTTGATTTCTGGCAGACTCGTTTTATTCACTTGGGCGAATGTCTGTTTTGCTTTTGTAATTTCTTAATTACTGTTCACGTTAGATACGTGGTGATGAGTAACTGTTGAGAGTACAGTGAACTGTTTGCTACCTAATTGCTGGATGTGTAGCAATTGTTTTCTGCTCCTATTGTAAATAAGTGTACAAAATTGCAAATAAATTTATAGTTACTTTCTCAAGATTGGAATGATTATTTAAGTAAATTGAATTTGCTACGGACTCGTTACATTATTATTTTAAATTTATGTACAAAATCAACACTGATGCTGTTTTTAGACATTTTTGCAGTTAATACTAAAAATTTTAAAAGTATTATTGTGATCGTGATATTTTAGCTTTAAATCAAAACTTTTTTACGTACACAAAAGTTATACTGTTCAGTAATTATGGAATAAATAATATAATGGTAACATTAATTTGTTTTTTAATTCTTCAAAGGATGTTTTGTAACGAAAATTATGGAATAGATAGAAAAAAAATAACTAGATAGATAATGTCAAAAGGTACTAGCAAAATGTTAAAAAAAACTAACACTGCTTCACGATCGGTATAAAAATAACTAATTTTATTATATATGTATAAAATTGAACCACGTTTAATAAACTCAAAAACATTATCAAAAATGTTCTTCTGACTTCAATGTAAAATAGAAAGATACAGTGTAACACTTGGGAACCTGATAAGTTTTTTTAAGTAATTTCTGTGTTATTTTTTAATACAAATGCTGCTGCATGTTTACCTGTTGTTAAGAAATTGCTTGTTGATACCGCTTGTTCACGATTCAGGCTTTCTGATGATGATTAAGGCATGATATAGAGATATTTCGCTATCCGTAGTAGAAAAAAAGCTGGGGGGGGGGATTCTTCTAAAATACTTTTAATATATTTTTTGGGAAGTGTTACGAACATTACTTACCACTAGGAGTTCTTATGGTAATATTTGCATTTATTTGGAAAAATTTTGTGCAACGTTGTATTGAAAAAACCATCTTGTCCTAAATTTTTGCACATTAGCGTAAGCATAATCAGTGAATATGCTTTCATTGTTATCAGAGATTAAGTATAATATTTGCTTCATATGTCAACAGTAGGAGCTCAACTTTTCCGAAAGCACACCATTTCAATAAGTAGTCTACTGGTTTCAACAAAGCGTTCATGGAATAAAAAAAGAAATTCATCATTATTATTTTACAATAAAAAACATAAAGCAATGTATTTTTGTTTCCTCGCAAACTGGATGTAAGATGGGAATACCTTTTTCTTGAGAATTCCATCAGCAGGGATTGGAAATCCTTGAAAAGAAAAATATAATCCCTTACACTTCCGTTCTTGTTTTATCTGCACCGCCATTGTTTTTATTTCTAGAAAGAACACCAGTTCAACAATTACTTGTGACTTTTGACTTAATGCTATAAAATTTTAAATATTTTATTCTGTGATTTTTTTTTTTTTTTCGATTTATAAAATGAAAATTAAGTATCTTTTAAAATTAATAGAAGGAACTAATGCATCGCTCTAAATGTTTTGTTGAAGCAAACGAAAATTTAATTTCACATAAACGCCTAAACAAAGATATATCAGAAAATAATATAAATCGATACTACTTTTATTGCAGCATGCATAAAAAGTTTGTGACTTAGTATCAAAGTTTTCAACGTAGATTACGATTGAAATGTGTTATAATATATTGTAAGTAGAGCATTCTTAATAGATATAATAACAAATTATTATGAAAATATATTTGGATAAGCGGGATATTAAATTACCTGGGAATCAAAATGGAAATCAAATGGCATGTAAAAACAAACGTGAGGTGCCGTTTCATATTAGGCGCGTTTCAAACTTTTTTTCTGTCCGTTATAGTGGAGTGCAACTTTATAATCTGCTAAAGTTTTGTTGCAATTTTATGGTAATAAACTGTAAAAACTGCTAATTTTACAGTAACAAACTGTCAAATAGCTAATTTTACAGTACTAAACTGTAAAATCACTAATATTACAGTAATAAACTGTACAATTGCAAATTTCACAGTTTATTATCGTGCATTTTACGGTTTTGAACAGGAATCTCGTCTGCCAGAATTATACTGTAAAATCAACATTTCATTTTTGCAGTGTAGGCATGCAAATGCGGGCCTCATTAGTGTGTTTTGGACTTCAATTTCGAAGCGTATCCTGAGAAACGCCCCAAACCTCCCTTTTTCTATCCTTAAAGACAGTCGAAAAATGACATTTTTGAACTTCAATATTGAAAATTTACTTGTGGTAAGTCTCTCAGGGGAAAGGAAATCATCACCCATTTGTTGTACCCGTCCCTCATGGGTGTACACTAGGGTGGAGTGAAAAAAATGAATTTTTGATTTTCGTAAACGGGTACCTTTCATTTACCGTGAATGAGGAAAAAGAACAATTCTGTAAAATATTTCACTTTTGCGAAGTAATCTTTAGTCTGCGCATTTGACCTAAAGTTTTGAAATTTTTGATTTTTTTTAGATTTTTCAAAAATTTTTTAAAAATATTGCAAATGATAAAACTAGTGACGGGTGGTTATTAAATGGAAGAAAAAGGTTTGAAAAAGACAAGGAATTTTTTAAAACCATTTTAGAATATGATTTCAGTTCGTGCATTACGCTCCAAGTTCATCAAATTTCCCAAAATTTCTGATATTTTCAACATTTTTTAACTCAGTATTTCCTCTCAATATTCGCTTGAAGTGTCTTCAAACCTGTTTTTATTCATTTTGTTATTACTTTGAACTCATCAACTCTTCGCTAGCCTGTGTTGAACTACCCAGGACTCACCACGAGGAGGTGGCCGCACTTCTAGTCCTACACGTGAACCCTTCCTTCCAACCGATGCGAGCACGTATTTACATTTCTTAGATACGTCTTTCACAGTTAAATTGTTCCTTTGTGTCGTAAATTGATCAAATATTTGTGTCAGATATCCTGGTTTTTACTAAACTTTTTCTTTTCCTGTGATTATATACCAATTTTGAAGAGCTTGTGACCTATTTGACAGCTCTTTCAACTGATTGAGTCTTGAATGGCAGTTTAAAAAGAGCGCATTTAGACACCATATTTAAATTCTCAGCTTCCATAATCTTTGTAAATATTGTGTTAAATTACTTGTAAAAGGTAGCTTTGTAATTTCCACATCATGACAAAAAATCATATCGATGTATACTGACTTTTAATTTATGTATGTAATGTATAAAAATAGATTTTTATCTATTTTTGGGATCTGAAGCGTTTTCACTTGTTTGCTTGTTTGTTTTCTAGTCTTTGGAAACAAGTTTCTTTATATGCTTTCTCTTATGAACTAATTAGATTATTTCCCGGCGTTCTCCGGGTGCTTATTAATACAACATAGCTCTAAAAAATATTTGAATGAATTCTATCCACATAGGAATATAAAAACTTATTTCATGCTAAAATGAAATAGTGTTGAGCTTTAAATTGATAATTCATTGTTAATCGTAATCTTTCTTGAAAAATACTCCTATTTAAATGTGTTACATTTTATCAATTTGTATGCTTAAAGTCTTATCTCTATTACTCTATCTATTCAAAATTGAATGAATCAAATGGCCATTTTGAGACAAAAGATTTGAATTTTGAGCTTTTTGAATTTTTTTTAAATTTCAAACCCCCCGCCAATGTGAATTCTAATGCATCAAGGAGCCTCTGTGCCAAGTTTGTTGAAAATCTGACGAGAACTATGGATTTGTATAAGGAACAAACATACATTATAGATATCGATAGCAGCATATTTCTTGGGTGCAAAGTATACATTGTTTTGAATAGATGTGAATACAATTTTCTGCTTTTTCCCGGAGAGATAATCTTTATAATCTCATACATATTCATAGCTTAATTAGTACCGTCTGCGCTTCATCCTATAAGAGCAAGGACACTTTTACCGCGAAAGTTATGAACTCTTTTAAAAATTATAATCTAAAGATTATGTTAACTGTAGTCAACAATCTGGCTTGGGAAAGCTTTCTTGGACTTCTGTTTCATATTTTTCTGGATATTTTTCCAGTCAAAATTACCTTGCTCATCTCATGAAGTTACTGTTGCTCAGTACTTGAATCATTTTTATTGTAAAAATCAATCTGATCAATGACAAATTCTATAGATTCATATTGAACTGATTTGAAAATATAACATGTTGTTTAGCTTCGTCCAACAGGCCCAAAAATCACTTTAGTCCACTGGTAGGTCCATCTAGCTTTTGCAAAAAATGCAACAAATTAAGTTCATTCAAATGTAATTGGCAAATGTCCCATTACAGAGGTCTACCTAGTTTTTCATCCAGTTTCCGTATTACTTCCGTATTACACCTTTGTATTTTCCTGTCTTTGTAGTGCATCCATCAAAACCAATGCAAACAATATCCTACTCAAAGAAACAATTTATTGTTCCTGACTTGTCTAAGAAATGTAAATGTATGCTCTTATTGGTTGGAAGCAAGGGGAGCTCGGGTGGCACCCAAAGTGCGGCCACTTCCTCGTGGTGAGTCCTGGGTAATTTCAATGAGCAAGCAAAGAGTTGAGTAGTTCAAAAAAACGACAAAATGATTAAGAAAGTGTTTCGAAGGCCTTTTAAGTAATTATTTAGAGGAAATATTGAATTATAAAGTTTCTGCCCAATATTAAAAATATCGGAAATTTCTGAAAATTTGATGAACTTTGGGCCCAATGCGCAGACTGAAATCATAATCTAAAATGGTTTTAAAAAAATTCTTGTTTTTTTCATTCCTTTTTCTTCCATTTAATAACCACCCGTCACTAGTTTTATCATTTGCAATATTTTTTTTTTAAAAATTGAAAAATCTAAAAAAAAAAATAAAAATTTCAAAACTTTAGGCCAAATGCGCAGACTAAAGATTACTTCGCAAAAGTGAAATATTTTACAGAATTGTTACTTATCCTCATTCACAGTAAATGAAAGGTACCCGTTTACGAAAATCAAAAATTCATTTTTTTCGCTCCACCCTAGTGTACACTTCGGTTGTTCTTATAAGCAAAAAAATAATTTGGACTTGCCTTGACGCACGGAGAAGAGAACCAGCAAAATATCTTGAAAAAAGTCGGCCCTTTGGGGAGCTTAAACAAATTGCATGTCTCCATTTACGTGAATAAGATGAGAAATATATTTGAATTCCAGGCTGACATTTATTTTTTTAAAAAACTATTAATAATGTTGAGATACCCAAATTATTAAAAAATATATATATTTAAAAATAATACGCTTAATCCTGTTTAATCGTGGATAAAACGATAATTTGTTACGGAATCAATGACGCATGATTAGCCATATTAAATATCTGATTCAAAGACGCTTTAAAAATTTCAAACACTATTCTATTCCCCTACAACCCAGCTAATCATTTAAAGATTTTCAATAAAAACCGGAAGATGATCCCTGAACTATTTCCAAAAGAGTTTTTCGCGTCAATGCCGCTCTTAATAGGATACGAAATTTGTTTCTTTTTCTTCACTAATGAGGTCACATGGTTTCTGAAAGGGTTAATTGGCATCTAATGCATGGAAAAGATGAAGCCAATTGGAAAACCTGAATACAATACTTCTGGTTATTTCTCCTTATTTCCGAGGATGGAAAAAAAAATCTGCTTCAAACTTCGGAGTTTCAAGTAAATTGGGAAATTATATGCTCCACTGTCGAATAACTATTTTCTATTAAAAGAACACTATTCTTTTATTTTGTTCTGATAAAACTTGAAGCAACGTTTTATCAAGAATGTAAGGAAGTGGTTTACGAACGGATGGAATGGATTTTACTAATTAAAAGGTGCATTTTAATGATGGGCTTTTAAAGTGAAACTCTTCTAAAAATCGATGGGTGGAAAGAAGTGATTTGAAATAGCATGGCTTACATTTGATATTTGAGTAAACTTTATTTGTAATGAACCTTAAGAAGACTTCTTTTGTGGAAGCAAAGATGTTATGATAAGAAGCATTTAGCGTATGTTTGTATTTCAGAAATAACCTATGTTATTGTTATTATTTTGAGAAAAAAATTTCTACCTGTTATGAACTTACTCTTTGATCTGTTATGATGGACGCGCTTTGAAATGACTTTATGGTTGTCAGAAAATTACAACAAAAAATGTTTGTAATTTTATGATACAAAGCTACTATACATGGAAACTATGAGGTGCTATAAAGCAGTGAGTACTCACCTCTAATCAAGGGCTAAGGGAAGAACATGCAATACACCGCCACGAGTTGGCGGCGTATTGTATATGAGGTGCTATATGTACATATTAAAAAAATCAAAGAAAGTGTAAATTGTGTCTTCGGCTCTCCCACATCATGACATTCAAGAGAACACACATCCTTGACATTTGGGACGGTAATATTTAGAACTGTAAGGGCTTCAACCTTGTTTTTATTTATTTATTTATTTTTTTTAATTTGTTCTGTTTTTATTTTTATTTATTTTTAACCTAAATGTTTTCCTACTTCCTAAACCTCTTAACATTATATGTCACTTAGGGCCATGCTCCACATCAGCGTAAAACGCGACCGAAACTGGAGGCAGAAACCGAAAATCCGGGTACTTTCCATAGGAACACCATTGAATCCATTTTACGCTTCTGCATAATTTTTCTGCTTTACGTCGATGTGGAGCATGGCCCTTAAAGATGATTATTTTTTGCACAAGATGAATTTGGTTCAAAATTTCGCAATTTATTAAAACGAGCGATATAAACATTTCCACTATAGGTGGCCACATTATTACGGACACTTTTTTTAAATAACGTAATTTTTCAGCTTAGGCATTGTTAAGAAAAGAACCATGAACTAACTTTATATAAAAAATTCTTTATTGCCCCTAGTATCATTATCATTGCTTTATAGAAGCTAATATGTATTTATATGTATATTTTTATATGTATATGTATATTTTTTGTCGAAAACTAAGTGAAGGTTGCGTTGACTACGTAAATTTTTTTTGGTTTTATCTATCTTGTATTAAGCTACTTTGCATTTTCGGTGGTAATAAGATACACATCATTTTTCCCTGTATCTGAGACACATACAAAGTACATTCAAATGCTTTTATTAAAAATCACAGAATAGTGAAACCGTTGGTTAACTATACTGGATGACAAAATAACTCATCTCTTAAGCAAACTGCGTCTTATCTTCTAGAATGGTTTGTTAACTTTAAAAACGTATTTTAATCATGCTTTATACTTTTTTTGCGGAGTTTTTTTTCCGTCTTTTAATGTTAAATGCATTCTTAGTGTCTTAGTATTGTCAAATTCTGATTTTGGATTTGTAATGGATATTATTTTCTGCTTTTGTGCTCGGGCTAAAATAACAAATTAAGTTTCGTTCTATCACATATAACAACATGTTTTTTTTTATATTTAAACTTAAAAAGATGCGGTGAAATTCTAAGAGGTAATATTCTTTTCAGAAACAAAGTTATGAAAGCAAGTAGCATGTGTATATGGTTGACTCCATCCTCTCTATCTCTCTCTCTCTTATAGCGGTTATTAACTTAAGGCTACAGTGGACACAAAACATATTTTGTTTTTTATTTTTCAATTACTGATGTATATGTCTAAAACTTTGTGTGCTTGGACATTTACTACATCTAAAAGCATAACAAAATGGTGCAAATAATTTTATACTTTTTTTGAAATTTAAAGTTTAATTTTTTTTAACAAAATTTCAAAATGCTCCATGCGTCACAATATTTTCCAAACTTTGAATTTTCACTTAATTTCCAATCTTTAGGCATGATTACATAAATTTATGCAATGTTTTATGAGATAGTTTATAAAAGATGGCTGAAAATGAAAAATTATATGTATTTTTCAGCTGAAAAATAGATGACCTGCGCATGCAGACGGTGAAAACGAGTGATACATTTCACGCAGAGTCTTCAAATTCAGCTCTTGTGAAAATGCTGTTGTCATTGCCATTGTGACCCTGTTCATGCGGATACCTGGTTTTGATGTCGTACTACATTATTCACGTGGATTAAAATGTCATCCGATTTCGTTTTATGATGTGTTTTATTTTGTCATATAAACGCCTCTTTATGTCAAAAAATTCGATAGTTTTCACTAACGGAAAATGTAGAATATTTATTGATTTTCTGTCTGTATCTGCTTTATTTTGTTTTCGTTTTTACGGTAGTACTAATATTAAATGCTTTTCCCACAAAACTTGTCTACCTCACCAATCTTATAATTACTCAAAAATACCATCAAAAGCGCTGGAAAAGTGAGAAGCATAATGCCATAAGAACCCTGTAGCATAAATAAATAAAAAATAAATTATCTGAGAATATGTCTGCTGAAATTGTTTAATGAGAAAAAAAAATTACATTTAAAAATAATTAGTAAAATTTGCAAAAATTCGGTATGGCAGACAGCAGATTAACCCACCATTTCAGATTAGTTGCTTTTTGCATCTGTAAGAAAACAAATAAATCTAGTTTCAGGCAACAACTGATATTATCAAGAAAATGAAAATTTTGTCAAAAGAAGTACCTTTAAACAAAGCTTCAATCTGTTATAGTATATTGTTAAACCAGGTTTTATACCATATTTACTATATGCTAATTTAAAATTTCCATTTCATGTTGCAATCAAATGAAAAAAGTAACTTAGCAGTTAAAAAAAAAGGGAGAGTGTGAAAAGTCAAAGGATTTTGAACAAATCGTACTAAAGACAAATGTAAAATATTTCTGCTTGTTTTCACAACTATGAACTTCAAATCTAAGTTAAACTAATTAAAATATATTTAATCATGCAATGAAAATACTAGCGTATTGTTCAAATAAAATGGAAGTGCAGCAGTCTTGTACAAAAGGTATCTCAGTATTCAAAAAAAATGGAGAGTGCAAAACATTTCGAAAGATTCGTACTTGGGGCAAAAATAAACGCTTTTCTCTTTTTTTCATAAATATTAACTGCACATGCAGTTCAAATTAATTAATATGTGTTTAACCATAGAAAACAAAAATTAATCTAAAAAAGAAATCGAAGCACAACCTTCATTTTTATATAAACAAATAAAGGACTACAAATGTCATTATCAGGTACAGCCTTTTTAAAAAAAAAGTGTTTTTAGAATAGAGTTACCTAAATGTGATGTCATTTTTGTAGAAGTTGCCGATAAAAACTAAAATATTTGCTATGTCATGCTCCCCCCCCCCTTTTTTTTTGATATTCCATAGTCTGAAATAAAAGAGATGTTAATTTCGTAAGAACACGTTTATCTAAGTACATAATAGATTTTTTGAATAAATTATTTCAAATTACTTGCTTTTATTTAAAGCTGGAAGCAATGTATCACTTGGTTTTTTTTCTGTAATAAGCAACTTTAAAGGTTTTTAAAACTTTTATTAAATATTTCGTATAACACGTATGTCCCAACAAAAAACAGTATTATTTCTTACAGCAATTTTAAACTACTTAAAAAAACGTAAAAAAATATTTTAAATTAACTTTTAGTCCAAACACTGTAAAATATCCTTCAGGGCAAGCCGGATTTCATTAAATATTTGTTCGCACTATTTGAAGAAATAATACGAAGCGTCTCGTAGTAATATAATTTTAAAAGTAAGCATCTAAAAAAAATAATGCTAATCTAAAAAATATGTCAAATAATTGAAAGGAAAAAATAATATGCATACATATTTAAAAGGTATTGTGTTCATGAAACGTTTATGAACAAAATAAATATGATAGATCTATTTTCTTACTTATGTGTTAAATAGTCTATGAAAACAAAACTGGTACATTATTACTACAGTTGTTAGATAACACATATTTATTGGTGAACACATAACATCACATAGTTACATATTAGAGGATTGCGTTATGAATACATTACAAAATTACATCAATCATGGCTACGTAGAACAGCTCCGCAACTTCGCAAAGGCTTCTGGGAGTAGCGCTGGGGTGACGCAATGCCCACATGTGCTAAATTAGTATTGGACAATCCCCCCCCCCCCCACACACAAGAAAAACTAATTAATGTAATCGTTGAAACATATATACATGTATCAAATAAAACAAAATAAAATTAAAAACCTAGTTTCAGAAAATTGTAATAATCTCAAAAACTAGCATTTTTGTATATAATATTAAAAAACCAGCATTTTTGTATATAGCTTTAAAAAAAAACATGTTTAATGATAGGCGTTGCTAAAACTTTTTAGATTTCTAGAAGAAAGACTTCTCATAGTTCTACTTCAGGTTTTTTGGAGGGGGGGGTGAAAAAAAAGTGGATGAATACGTATAACTATGGGGCAGCTTTTACATTGTAGGGGAGACTGGGTACGGTTGTGACAATTTTCATTTGCTCCCCCATAGATCCCTTAGCAATGAATGTGAGCTGGTTTAAAGTTGTTTTTATGTTAAAGTGTTTATTTGCCTGCTTATAACCACTAAAATTTTCTCCCAAAGAACAATAGTTAATTCACAGGACCAAATTAAACAAAAAAGGAAAAAATGTCACAACCGACCCTACCCCAGGGGCGGTTGTGACAGTGCTTGGGGTCGGTTGTGACAAGTTCAAAAATACAGCAAAACAGTCTAGATTACTTTTAATTTCAAGTAATATTAAACGTAATTCAACGTAACCTTCATCTGGGAAAGTTTAACATTTAACAATATGTCTCGTTCAGTTGAAGTAGCTTTATACCAAGTCTTACAAAAATATCAGGTTTTTGGAACTTCGTAACGTCTGTTTTGGCAATATTATGCCCATCCTGTGGGTCATAACCGTATCTGTTCATAACAATTCTCAAGTATCAAAGAAAGATTCCACATTTATTTGTTTTATTGAAGCTTGTTACTCTTGAAAGGCTAGTTGCATGAGCTACACGAACAGACGTAAAACATTTCTATTCATAAATGAACGGAACCATTTCTCAGTAGCCATTTTACTCTCATATGTGCTTTCAGCGTATATGTAAGCTCAAAAGCACTTTATTATGAGCAATATAACCTATGCACACGTTGTTTTCATTGTGACAGCGCCGGCCGGCTCCATCGCGTTTACGAATGAATGTTTCGTAGCAAAGACTTACGATTAACGTTGCATTTCCAAAGCTGTCCGAAAGAAAAAAAAGTTTCACTTCTTTATAAGCTTCTTTATATTTCATTAGGTCACACTGCCCTATTTCTGTCTTCTCCAAGCGTATTATGGGCATCAAATATGATAAAAACATGTTTTACTCGTGTCACAACCGTCCCCACGCAATTTGTCACAACCGACCCCAATCCACTACTTTTGAAAACAGCAATCGCCATGGAAATACAAAATAGCCTACATAAAAAGTAATCACTGCTACTTCACTATTAAGGTTCACTACTAACGGGGAAAAAACTTTCATTTCTCTATCTGTACCCATTCAACAGGAATTACTAAAAGACATCGAACAAAAAAACTTACTTTTGACTGTTAAAAAGTAACCAACCCCTCTGCTAGCGTTAATGTCGCTCGATGGCTACTACAATGCTTTGACACACATTCAGACAAACATGCTGATACTCTCTCTCTTTGCTTCAACCAGGTATTAATTATGGTTTAGCTAACATGACGACTGTCACAACCGCCCCGCGTCACAACCGTCCCCAGTCTCCCCTATTACAGGATATTGAAATAAATAAATAGAAATAAAAATAATACTATTTTGAGTTTTGCATTAGGTTGTTTGCAATAACTAATTCCGATAAGTGGAGTGTCAATATGTTTCGTGTATATCTCTCTCTCTCTCTCTCTGTAGGTAGGTAGATGCGTGTGTGTGTGTGTGTGTGTGTGTGTGTGTGTGTGTGTGTGTGTGTGTGTGTGTAGAAATTGAATGCCAAAGGAGCGGAGAACGTAGACCAAAAGAGCAATCCCGCACCTGCAAAGGCTGGTGGAAGGTGGTGGTCCTAGAGTCACCCACTCAAAAATTCAAAAGCTAAAAACAGACAACAACTGGGGTCAATTGAAAGTAATAAGCTTTGTTTTTTTAAGCGTTGAGGTGCTAAGAAAAAATAAATCCGCAACCTCATTTATTGAAACAAGTTATAAACTATTCACTCACTCAGGTGTGTGTGTGTTTTTCCTCCTCAATAGACGACAGTTTGCGAATTATTACACCAGTTCCTTGGGTGAAACTCATTATAGAGTATTTATAATTTGCTAAATGTATGTAAGAGTTTTTATTATATGAAAAATAATAATATTTGTCAGTAGCTTGTATATTGCATATGTAAATAGTAATAGTATATTGAAAGTAAAGTATTTTCACCCTTATGTTCCATAATAATTTCTGATGGTCAAGAGGCATGATAGTATTGAATTGGGTTAAAGACCATGAATGTAACAGAAAAAGTATTTTCGGTTTATTGACACTTTTACGCAGTTCTGATTGTGTATGCCATTATCATGCAGATGAACACTACACAGTATCATAATGATACTTCATTGCAAATCTATTTCAAATATATTTTCACGTTGCTACCAGTGCATGGAGTTTTGTAGGGTACACATTTCTGAGCATTTCGAATAAATCATAAATATTTTTTAGGTGTTTGAAAAGAAGTCTTAAACCAAAGTGACCAGATATTTGCAATAATAAATTGTATATTTTCTGGATCTTCTCTCTCTAATGCTCTGAAATTTAGTTTGCTTAAGCGTTATTTCATATTTAATTAATGGAAAGCACGACTGGAGCATGAACGCAGCAGAAAGTACGTAAAATTAATGAGAACAACCTATTATATCTGAACTTGTCAGCTGCATCTTCTCCAGTTCCGGTTTCTTGAAGGCTATCTCAAATACTTTACCGTTAGTCAACAAAATTTAACGTTGGAACTGCCAATGTGTTTATGAGTGTGATTCAAAAACACAATTGTGAAAATAATAATACTTTAATTTAGGAATGAACCAGTACCAACTAGCGTAGTGACTAATATTTGGTTTTATGATTGACGTTTTAGTTTCAAATGTTCATATTATATTTTAGAAATTTCATGGACACATACAAAATCCTCCTTTCGCTTTATAAACACTTGTAGCGACAGATATGCTCTTGATATAAGTATTTTGGGGGAAAAACACAAAAGGATATAGCAAATTCAAGTTTTAAATTGAAAACTTCTGAAAGTTATCACCCACAACCCATCTACCCTTTTTGTAAGTAGAACTGTTTGCGAGTACCAAGCGCGGCTTTCACAAACGGACAGCACCTCTGATACGTAGAAATATTTTTTCACTTGCATCAAACATCGAAAAAAAATCCCTAAAAGTGGCCGTTAGCACAAGAGTATAGCTAAATATATCTTGGATTCGTAAAAAACTACGTTAATTAGCTGAACCTATTTTAGAACATCACAGACATCCCGGATTCGAAGCAGCCCTTAATTTGCCCTTTTCAGACTTCTGACGGGACACGATTGTCTCGCGAAACACCTTTACAGACTCAACTTTCGTGACAGTCCAACTTGCATGCTCTGCCGTACGGAGAGGGAGATGGACTCTGCTCATCTCCTTGACTGCCCTGCACTCGGCTCCACAACCGTCCACGGATGATACTGGGAGCTGATGGGCTAAAGACAAGCATTTGTGTCTTTCTCTATTTTTTCATTTTGTGTTTCTCCTTTTGTAACCTGCCATTGGAAAAAAAAATAGAACCTCAAAAGTGCTTAGTGTATTTATTATACAGTAAATATTGGATTTTAAATTTCTCAAAGAATATATCTGATATGCATAGCTTACTTTCCTGTCTGCGAGCAAATGTTTTTTTTTCTTGTTTTTTTTTTGAGAATTAGAGCTAGAGGCGAAGTAAAATTAAACAATTTGTGTTTTCTTCTTCCTGAGGAAAACAAATGCCATTAACTAACACAAAGCCTTTTAAAAAAGTAATTAAACATTCTGCATAAGACAAAAGTTCTTTGACAAAAAACCCTTTTGTTTCTTGAAGTAATTAAGAATTATGATAAGATTGATAAAAATAAAATTTTGAATTAATTTTTATTCATACACTGAAAAATGTCCTTAAGGGCGAAAGAAAATGGGTTTAATATTTTTTCCTTTGTTTGCGGGAAATGAATAGATGAAGAACACAGTTTTCGGAACACTCTTTAAATGAGAACCTTTAATCTTGTAAACTTTATTAGTAGAAGGGAATTTAAAAAAAACTTCAAGAGAAACTTTTAAAGCCTGTATGTAGTACCAAAATCAATTTATTCACTAATTAAATGATTCAACCATTTCGAAAGAAAGATAAAAATTATTTTCAACCTAAAACAATCTATTCTTTTCATATTAAGAATTCATGATTTGTAGATATTATAATGTATTGTTCTTTGATATATGAAGAGCCAGGAGGAAAAAGACGAAAGTCACTTTTTCGTCAGTTTTGAGATATTAGCACTATTTAGGAGCTATGAAGGAGTAATATCATCTGGTAGAACAACAAGGGGGGAAAAGGATGAGAATCGACCGAAATGTGCATGAAAACTCTATTAACTACACAAGGAGTTACGAGAAATCAAACTTTGTTCTTAGTTTTTCTCTAAGTTTTTGGTCACTTTCATCTTTTTTCCCAATGGCCCTTCATATTCTTAAATTTTTACTCAAGCTAAAACAAAGTTATCTTTTTAGTGCTATGATTGAAATAGTTGCATTGATAATGCCCTCTCAGTTTAGGTCCAGAGCCTGTGAAAAGTAGATCAGCACTAACAAGTACAAAAAAAAAAAAATGTCAGAAAATAAAACTGCACATTTGGGATATATTACTCTGCCAGTCAGACAGTTCTCTCTAATCTATCAGGTTAAATGTCTCACTTAAAATATTGTAACAAAATAATTTTTCTTTGTCAAACGTTATTTTTTATGAAAACTTTTGAAAAGGGGGAAAAAAACAATCATTATACTCCGAAATTTCTGAATTGACAGATATTCAAACAATTTAGATGCAAAACTGATTGTAATCCTCTATTTCACTTATTATCACTGACTCGTAACATTTTAACAATATTTCAATTTAATTTGTCTTTCGCTCCTGAAAATTATATTTTAGTACACGACATTAGATTCCATTCCGAGGTAGATAGATAGCAAACATTTTTACGCAATTCTCCTTCCATGCTTTATACCTTTCTGCTCCCAAAATGCCTTTTTTGGCAAAGACTTCGACAAATTTAGCAGAAGTATAAATGAAGAAAAAAGAAAGTTAATGGTTTATAGAAAAACAATATTCCTTCTAGGATATATAAAAAATACACACTTAGGTCTCGTTAAAATATCATTTGAAGTTAACTCTGAACTGAATGAAAACTCTATATGAATTATTTAATCCGTTTGGTAAGTTGTGATGTCGCTCTCCATCAAAGAAGGAACATTGAGAAAAAATCCTATGAAAGTGGGAAAAAAAGTTAATGTCCCTTTAGTGTAGTACCAGAGGCTGAGAAAAATACATGACAACTCCCCCCCCCCACCCGCACTTGTTAATGGTTATAACCATATATTTATTACTCTTTTTTTCTTTTTTTCAGGAATGATAATAGTTTCTTTTTACCGACATCCTTCCTAATGTTTTGAAAATGTTTGTTTTCATATTAATCACGTATAACGCCACACAATACAAATATTGTTTTTGACATTCCATTTTAAGCGGAAGCGTTTCTTTTTCTTTCTTTCTTTTTTTTTCGCAACAAAAAATAATTTTTCTAATCAAGATATTGTGCATTGTCTTGTGTTGCAATTTTAAAACGCCATTGTACTCTTAGTACCTCAATGTTTGAACTTCTTTAAAATACGAAACATAACGTTTTGACTTATTCATTTTTATTTAACGTTGTCTTTTGTTGTCCGATTACTCGTCAGATGGGAAAGTTTCGGCTATCCTCTATTTACCAAGAATAACAATACTTGAAAACGATTATTTCATTTACGCATTTTAACGTTTAATCATCCTCAGTAAACACAATGTCATGCTTTATTCTGCTTTGAATGGAATGAAATAACGTTTAAGAATTGTAATATTTTATTGTATTTTCAGGAATATACATTGCAGTAGTATTTTCTCGTGAAGTACATTACGCGCAACTATACCTTAAGCCTTTTCAACGAACACATGTAATCTTAATTAGCAATAAATTAACTACATGGAAAGTAATTATCAGTATACTGGGAAGAAAATATGAAACTAAATTGGTTATATCGAGAGAGATATTTCAGTTAGATGCAATAAGATAAAGTAATCGATACTTTCAAAAACACGTCACACGCAAAAAAAAAACGTAATTTTAACAAAACGTTTATATTATCAGATTGAACTTAAACTTTTCAAATGTAATTATGGCACTTTTTACTGAAAGAAACGTACCTAAATATGTATATTTAGTTTAAAATAGTACATTCTAATGGTCCAGTGATCTTATATTTGTTTACTATATAGTCATCTGATAGTTATTCTATATGTAAATATTTCACATGCTTTAGTAACTAATAGCTTTACTCTATAATGCTAAATACATTTCTTTCTGTTTTTTCACATACGTTTTTGAACTATTCAGTTTTATATCAGTCGCAGTTATCTAAATCGTATTCCAAGAAGTTTTAGTTAATTAACATAAATTTAAAATACTTGCATTTGTTTTATAATACTTTAAAAATGAAGATTGTTCTTAATAACTTATTATTATTAGCTTCACTGATTTCAAAAACGATAAAAGTAACATAATTTCACTTCATAATGCTACTGTATATTTATTTACTTTCTCTACTATAATCTTAAACTATAAATTTTTACAGCAGTATCAAAAGTCGGGTTTAAAACTACTCTGTAAAGAAAATACTCCAAGAGTCAATACAAAACTTAGCTATCTATCGCTTGAGGGCAGTTCGCGTTAAGATTTGTTGTGGTGTCATAAATTTATTTTGAAGTTAGGTATAGTTTAGCTTCAGGCTGATAAAGAAAAATGGTATAGTTTTATTTTATTCCCCTACATTAAAACAAATCGCTTTTTTTTAACGTATTGTCTCTGCAGTGTTCTTTAAAATTTAAAATGGTTTTGTACTGTTTTAAAGCAGGGAAAATATATTAAACTCTTTAAAAAAATAAAAAAAAGACAAAAGTTGGCAGAATTAAACCTTATCAGATGACTTCCTCCTGCATATTTGCCCTTCCCACTCCTCTTTTTTAGCCCACTTTAGTTTTTTTTTTTTTTTTCGAAAAAGAATTAGAAAGCTGAAAAGGAGGCGTAATGCATTGTAAAAATGTCACTAAAAACAAAAGAAGTTCAAAATAGATAAGTACGTAAGTACATATTTAAAAAAAAAGTAGGGTCTTGTGATGGAGAAAATGTGCCTCTGTCGGTCAATCTTTCGGTTTTTACCATTTTTTCTTATAAAAACATTTGAAGATTCGGAACATAATCCTAATTTTTGGTTTCAAGATATAGAAAAAGTTACCAATAAAGAAACCATCGTGTGCTGTCTCGATAGGCATATAGATCTTTATTTTTCTATTTGTCCTTGCTTTTTCATCCTTTCTTCTCCCAAGCATCTAATTGAGTATCCGCTGACCGTAACGAATAGTTTATCTTCGGTACTCCACACGTACCCCTCTTTACAGGGATTAATCTGCGGTCCCCTACACGTAATTCGCGCATCCGATCTTCGCCTTTAGAGCTTTGAAAATAAACCACGTTTCAGGGCTTTTACATTGGGAAGCAAGAATTTATTCGCATCGCTTTCGACATGTTTTTCTTTTCTTTTCTTTTGTTCATTTATTTGCTTAAAGCTTCGATGTGTGTGGACGCTTACTTTAGGTATCCCACTTGCCGTTTTATTTCAGAGTCTCGTACATTACATCGATGGTAAATTGACACTATCTTCATTTGTCACTCCTCGACATATTATTTCAAACAGGAATTATCTGAGGTTGTGAGTAAAATAGGACAACGCTTAAAAAATGTACAAATGTATACCTTTAAAATAAGTTTAAAATTCAGCAAAACAACTTCGTTCACTTGATTGTTTTGAACATATAAACCTGTCTTCTGTGTTTATGCACTGATTGATGGATCTTGCGTTTTACAGCCTCGAAACAGCTGTTTACTGAGTTTTTAACTCATTTTAACTGCATACATTTATACTTTTTTGAAACGTTAATTCATTAACTACTCTCGCTTATTAACTACTTACGCATAATCAACGTAAGCTCATTAACTACTTTCACCCAGCATTACTTTACGACCTTATGCTTTTGACTTTCTAAAAAAAATCACTCGTAGCAATGCTTTTGAATCTATTTAAAAGTAATGCATACGTGATTGGTGTCAAAACATAGCAAATTGACTGTTATACAACAGGAATATCAGAATACGTGTGCCAAAGAGAGTCCTCAATATGTCAGAAGTTTTTTTTTTTTGCAGACTAAATCTAAAAGCCCTAAATTAAAATAAAAAAAAAGAAAGAATGAAAAAACCGAAAAGGAAAAAATATAAGTCACATTAATGTTTGTAAGAACAAAACATTTTTAATGGCTTAAAAATACAATTTTCAAATAATGAACTCGAAAGAATTTTATTCCTCTATTGCTTCTCTTCCTTTTGCAATTAATAATACTTGGAGTGCATTAAATGAATTTTAAATCGCAGAATATACTTTTTTCCTCATTAGGAAAAGTTTGAAACTCACATTCTCTTACTGAAATCTTAAGTATTTTTTTGCTATATTTATTGCAAAGTAAAGTTCCTCTTCAGCGAGTCATTGCTTTTTCTATATTTTTTCATTAACTAACACTTAGTTTCACTAAACTTTTAACAATTGAATGTTTTACATTACTTTGAATTAATTACAAAAACTAGTGTGAAGTGTAATATGTCATTCAATAACATGCTGATCTGCAGCACGAGACCTTTAGACCAAAGTAGGTTAGCTTATGCAACTATTAAAACGAAAAGATCCCTAGTAATAATCCTTCGGACGAAATGAACATGGAAAAAAAATCATGTAATACGTCACCAGACTGGTTGTGCCATCCAGTGCTTCATTCTTATCATGAGGATGGAATAGACAGTAACCGACCTGGAGGCAGAAACCATCTAAACTGTAGTTTTTGGATGATATTACCAGGCTATTTGTCATTTTATTTTAAACGAACTTTCCAGCTTTTAAAGTTGAAATGACAACAGTCTACATTTTTTACAGAGCATTATTTGCTATTATGTTTATTCCACAATATTTTTCATTTGTCTTTTATACCCATTAGCGTATTTCCTACGTTATTTGCTAAGTAGATTTTTCTGCAACTAGACTTTTCTAATAATCAACAATAAACAGTCTAATAACAACATCAAAAACAAGTTGTAATATTATTTTTATTAACTAACGCAATTTGTTAAGTGGGCGCTGAATATAATGGTTAACAGAAGTGACCAATTACTAGAATTGTTTAAATTATCGTCGCCGTTATCGATCACCACAGCTTTTCGGCTATATAAAAAATAGCAGTATTACTCCTTTACTCCGCTTTCAGAGCTTAGCAGCATATTTTATAAGTTATAAACAATGTGATAGGAAGTGAATTGATATTACATTAGTCTTAAATAATCGTAAGAAAATTA
>JAXGGA010012046.1:0-40147 GCA_038373865.1 Uloborus plumipes | reverse complement strand
TAGGCATTGATGGGTTAAATTGATTTTTCAAATTGGAAAATGATATTACGAAGATACCCAGGTTTGGTTTGCTTAGATTAATGCACATAACTTTAATTCACAAATTTCCAACTTCTAGCCAGCGGGTCACAGTTTGGAGACCCCTGCTCTAACAAACTAGTAGTTCTGCTTTTAAAAACGTTTTCACCCCAACCCACAGTTTAAAAAATAAATAAACAAACTTTGGCTTCGAAATTGATTGTCGCCAGGAACAGTTTGTGAAGTGCATTCTGCTTCAATATTATTTTTTTTAATAAAAAGCAATGCTTTTTTGTGGGAGAAAAAAAAAAGCAGTGGGAATGTATGTTTTCAAATTCAATTTTTCTTGTATTATGTAAGTGGTAAGAAATGCATTTCACATGCTTTTAAATTCGAGTTTAAGGAACTCAGATTTGATCACACAAGTAGGGAAATTAAGGGTGAAAAATAATCATTTTCATATTTCAGGTTTTTTTAATTTTTTCTTTGCGCATTTCGGGAAGGGTCCAGAACTCATGGGCCCTCTTCTAGGTTAAGCTAATGTGGGGCAAGAAACTTATACAAAAACGTTAGTACATATGCATCTGTGTGTAATTGAAGCAACGATGAGAGTGTGAAAATAACAAGTGCTGAGCAAAAAGTGTTGACCCATATATGCCCAGTAGACTAAAAACGGGACGCTTGTTATTTACTGCATACAAAAACCTGTAACGGGTATATCCTTTTACTAAAGCTGTTTTTCACAACTTAAATAGTCCTTCTTCTTGAGAAAACCAGTTAAAGCCACTATTTGGACATCAAAATTTATTTATTGACAGCTATTTTCAATCAAATCAGTCAAGCAACGATCCAGCTTGAGTAGCCACTGAAAAAAAGTTTTTTTTGCGAACTTATTTTTCATAAAATTAAACTATTTTTAAATGATTTGCTTAAAATTGATCACGGATGCCTTCTGTAATGTTACTTTGCAAAAGTAAAGTCGAGTAAGGTCGTATTTTGCTCACATATCTGCAAAATATCTCATAAACAGGACGTTAAATAACTTAATAAATATGGCAATGGCGAACTATTTTAAGTCTAAAATGTATGTAAACCATTCCAAGTAAGAGTTTTAAGCAGATAAAAATTGAAGAAAAAAAAAAGTTAAAAAAAACTTGGGCATAAATGGGTTAGTTGCGTAACTATTGAATTGAGTTATTAGAATACTAATTGAGTGTGTAAGCATAGTAGAACGTAGATCTATCGTTTCTAACTGAATTATTCATTTTGAGAGATAGGTTCTAGAAAATGTTGAATGCGTGGTAACACAAAATGGCAGAGAATGAAATTATACGCGATTAACAAAATCGACAGTATAAATGTTTAAAACTTAAAGAGAAAAAAATGTAGAATTAGTGTAAAAAAATTACGAATTTAAAGATGAGCTCATTTTCTCAAACTTCTGCGAAATCTTTGCTTTTTATAATTTTCCCTAAAACCATGCGACATGTTTCTAATTTGTCTGAAGCAACTGAACATCAAAATGCACTGTTTGTTGCTGCGGTGCATTCTTTCTTATTTTCATTTGCACTTTTTTTAAATATATTATTTCGTCTCGTAAAATTAATATACTTTTAAAAGGTGAACATGACTAATACGAGTAGGTAAGACATAATTTATCACTTACACACATACCTTTTCTCAACACATATACCTTTTCTCAGCTCCTACGCACATATTTCTTCAACTCTAAAGCCAAATCTATTGTATTATTCTTACAAAAGCATTACGCGAAACTGAAATTTCACTTGTTTCTATGTCTAAACGAATTTTAAACGACATGGTTCCAAGACAAGTGTGTGCAACTGTCCCAATCTTCCTGCCATTTTTTCTTCTTCCCAGCTCCCCCCTACTATTATTCTCGATAATATTTTTTATTATTTGTTATTTTATTACTATTTTTTAAAATTTTATTTATTGATTTTTTTAACACAGAAATGTTATAATTTTAGATTGTTTTTGTTTGTAGAAAATGTAACATAATTATAAGCGGTTTGTTACGTCGATATACTGTTACACATTTTAATTTTCTCTTTTATTTAAATAGATTATTTCGTTTCGTAAAATGTATGCTATCCCAAAAGGTGAACGTACTTAATATGTGAAGTATAATTTATCGCTTCAGAAACACGCACCTCTTTTCAGCTCACACGTACCCATTTCTTCAACTCTAAAGCCAAATCTAATGCATTATTCTTACGAAAGCATTACGCGAAACTGAAATTTCACTTGTTTCTATGTCTAAACAAATTTTAAACAACATGTTTCCAAGGCAAGTGAGAATCCCGTGAAGTGTCAGAAGCGAAGTAACGGTGTCGTCGAGTTTTAACCAAGCTCACGAAACCTCTGGGCAAGTCTGGAAGAAATCTCATTACGTCAAAATTGTCTGTGCCACTCATGACTACAGCGCTGTAGAGCTGACAGGCAAAAATTGAATTTTTACTTTCCAAGGTCGGTAATTTTCAAATGGTCCTCAGGGAAATAGTGGTGTGAGTTTTCGTTAGAAGATAAATTGCTGAAATTGGTAGTTAGGAATATTTACTAGTACTCTAATGTATTGCTTAATTTACTATGATTTAGTACGAATTTAAATGGAAATTGCTTTTTTGGGGGGAAATATGAGTATTGGTAGGGATAAATTATGAATTTTGCTCGTGTGGATTAGCTTAGATATTTTGTTACTTTCTTTCATTTAAAGTTTTGCTGTCACCGCAAATTCGTAAAACGTTAGTCATGAATGTAAAAAGTAATTCATTTCATTGTTTGCATATTTTTCTCTTTATAATAAGCTAATACTTTCCGCTGTATTTTGAAATTATAATCCTTCAAGTCACGTTACGCCCCCCCCCCCTCAAAAAGGAAAAAAAAAACCCTATGGATCATGAAACAAATATATTACATTCTGATAACGAAATTGTAAAATACAACGGAACAAAAAAATACATAGAGAATTTAAACATATATAAAAGCGATATACTAATGAAGCGAATTTGGCATTAAGTAGAATCTTTTGTTGTGGTAAAAAATAATTTATTTTGCGAAAGATCGCTTTGAATTTCAACAAGTTGCGAAGTAGCCGTATTTAAGTTCTTTGTTGTGCTATCTTGAAGACTACGTTTTTATCCTCACAAAATAACTGTGAAGAGAATACGACCCTATGGAAATGATAGTACAAATTTAAAAGAAAATTGTGAATTTTAGCTGCATAAACAGTCACTTTTAGGAAAAAGAATTTTGATACAATATGAAGTTCTGAACTGAAGTGAGGAAAATTGCATTGAAGTTTCTGAGAAAATCTATTTTTAAAGTTGAAAACTCTAATTATTAATTAATGAAAGAATGGCGATGTTGCTTAAAAAAGGGATTATGGTATTTGTTTTAAAATAAATCAATGATCTAGCTTCTTATTTCAATTAAACAGAAACGCCGAAGAGCTCATTACACAAAACAAGACTTTAATAACATTAAATGGATTAGAAATGAGAATTAGGCAAAATCGTTGCTTTCCAAAATTCTAACCACAAACACAAATTTGGAAATCGTTGCCAATCATTGTTAAAAACAGTTGATTTCCCAAGCATGTATTACTATACCACTTATCGCCACAATAGATAATGTCTTAACACATCTTTGTAATTGATTTTTGCTATTTATGTACTTTTTTCTAATTTCAATTTAACTGACTTTCATACTTTGAGCAATTCTATACTTAACAAAATAATTTTGAACAAATGACATACAGATAGCTAACCTTACAGATCATGCTTTAAAAGTTTCATTAATAACTTTTTCTTTTGTAAAACTGACAGATAAATATGTCTAAAATAATCCAATTGATTTGAATAAATTTATCTCCTTCAAATATCGCTGTGATTTCCAGTTACAAAAGATGACAGAAAACGCTAGTTGCCGAGAATAATTCATTAATATTTCATTAACTTTAGCGTTGACACATTGTCATATATCAAGTAAAGTTAGTGTCTTAACTTTAAAGAAGGTTGGACATTTTTTTTTAATTTTCAAGCTATTGTAATAAACATTTTAATTTTCGGCTGTGACATCTTCTCTCTGGAAAATATTTTTTTTTATCCTACAGCTTGTAAATTTTAAAGAAGGTAATTCTGAATTCTGGCAGACGATGCATAAATAATGCAAAAATTAGTTTTCAGAAAGCTGATTTCAATCAAATCGTTTGGAAAATTGATATTTTAAATGAAAGCTTCGAATAACCGTTAAGTTTTTTAATTTGTAATGGGATATTTCCGTGCATGTAAATATTTAGAATGTAACTTCTTTTCTAAGTTTTCGAAGTCAGTATCAAATCTAAATTAAACTCCTTAATTACAAAGATGATTTTGGATTTGATTAGTATAGTTGTCAAAATCTTTCGATTGCGGTGGGTTTTTGAATAATTATTGAGCTTAAAATTTAATATAAGATTTTGTAATGTAATGAGTGAATAAAGGAATACTAACTAGAAATATTGGAGATAGTATCGTACATTTATGTAAGCAATTAGCTTGTCATTTTTAAATATTTTGCTTACGATGTACCAAAAAGAGAAGTTAGAAAGGTAGGTATTAATTACTACTTATTTTTATGCTCCATTAATTATAGTGCTTCATGTCGTACACTTTTCTGTGGGGCATTTGTTGTGTGGATAACTATTGCTCATTTTTATAAGCTATGTGGTATTGAATATCTCATTCGGATTCTCGTTATGTTATTGCAATTTATAAGTATGGTTTCTTTAATACTTTTTTAAGTGAATGGGTATTTATTTTTGCAAAGGGATTTATTATCTATAAATTTCGCAATCATGTATGCCATAAATTATTTCAGAAATGATTCATTGCATTTCTTGTGTGATAATACATTTAAGTCAACTGCGCCCAATACTCTCTTTATTAATTTATATTTCTTAATAATTTATTGCAAATTATTTTAGCACTTAAGGTATTTCCTTTCTTTCTTAAAACGATTCAACTTTTTTTTTTTTTGGTACATACGTATTTAGATTCATTAGTGTTGGAATTTTTGAGCGCCGTTACATTAATACCGCATAAATACTGTCAGTATCTTGAAAGTATGTCCGCTAAAATTTACGTAGTTTTGTTTTGTATCATTTTTATGTAATCTCATTTTCCTTTCTCCCAAAATTTGGATATAAATAAACAGTTCAGCCTTTTGCCTTGTAAAATTACTTATCAGCTAAGTAACTGAGTAAAAACAATAGGTTTTTAGTATGTAATAATTAAGAGTAACTAAGTATTTGAATAATGAGAAAATCTTTAAAATCACATGTTTCTTCAAGAAAAATATGGCTTGTTGTCCGGGCTTGCATTTATAAAGCCTTTTGGATGAGCTGTGTCTGAATTGAATACTGATGAATTGATGGGTTTACTACGAAAAGCAGGTAGCTCCAAATTTCAAATTTCAAAAAATCAGCACTGAAACTTAAAACACCAAATCACATTTTTAATTTTTTTCGACTCTTCTTATATAATTGCACTGAGAAGCATACAAGGGGATTTGCTAAAATATGAAAAAGAAAAATCGTAGAATGATGTTTTAAGCTCTAATGCAGATCGTTTGAAAACATTGAAATTGGAACTATGTCCTTTTGCTGAGGGGGCCCTTCAGTTATGATCAAAGGCAAAATTGTGAATTTCTTTTACTTTTCACACTTGAAACGTAACCCCGTTTTTATGTAGTCTCGAGTTACATGGCTTCAAAAATCACGGAACCAATTAATCGCGTTCTTCAAGGGTTACCTGTAGACTGATTTTATTCGTGATAATACCTCACTGTTAAAAATTCAGGAAGCTTTTAAGGTAAAAGTCAAGGGCGTAGCCAGGACTCACGTTAGGGGGGTGCAAGCAGTGGCACCCCAATAGGAGGTCACTGTGCCCTCCCAAAAAGTTCTTATCCGATACAAATTGGCTGATGAAATTTGAAAACAGTGAGACAGTATTGCAAGGCTGAACTTCTTTATTTTATTTCTTTTTTTTTTCCTTTAATTAATTAATTTATTTATTTTCGTGATGCCTCACGTCTCTTTTGGTAGAGATAGATAAGTATGCATTCTTGTATTTTATTTATTTATTTTTTAACCATTCAGTAAAAATCTGAGTTTCATTCGGTAAATTAAAAATTTTCTCCTCAAAAACAGGCAAGCTTACCATCATTTTCTGAAAAGTAATCAATACTAGATATAATAACGCAGTTATTATATCTAGTATTGATGGGTAATAGTAATTGGGATGATGATGAATTGACGGGTGATAGTAATGGGAGGTCACAGTGACCTCCCATTGGCTCTGATCTAGGGGGTGCAGCTGCACACCCCTGCACCCCCCTAGCTACGCCCTTGGTAAAAGTTACTGTAAAACGTAGCGATTAAAGTACAGAAAATTTTTACAGTGAATTGTACCGAAAAAAAGATTGCAACTGCAGCTTCAATAGATCACCACGTGACTTACTGTGAGATACAGATGACACCCTATTTTTGCTCTCCTGACGTGTATTATGAGCTACTATGGATAGTGAAGCAGTGTGAAAAAATTGGGTCCCGGGTTCGATTCTTGTCGTTCGTATCTCGCGCTTTTTAATTCTCGTTTCCTTTTCCGTAAAATTTTACAGAGAAAAATATTTTACGGTAAAAGTTACTGGCAACATGGATGCCAGTAACTTTTACCGTAAAATTTCAGGAAAATTTTTAGCAGTGTATTTATTCACGAAGTTGTATTTGTTTCTTCTAATGACGATTAGAGAGACAATTATACTTAGTTTTTACTATCATTCAATTGGAATAATGATATTTGAAAAAATAATTTTTCCAAAAACAATAAATACATGGAATTTTACGATTCAGTAATACTTGAAAATTGTTAAAACATCTCAAACAGCAAAACGTGTCGAAACGTTGTTATGACTTAGTATAGACAGCTTGTACAGCAAAATGATTTTACTGTAACTGTTTGTAAGTTCTTTCATGTTTCAAAATGTAAGTCGTTAATTTGTATTGAATTTTTCGAAGTTTTATTTCAAATGACAAATAAGCTTTACTTTGAAACAAGTTGGTGAAAATGTTTAATTATAATGACAACTGATTTTTCTTGCATCCAAGTGTAAGAGAAAATAGCTTAAATTAAGAATTTGATCATAAATATCATGCAAAAACATTTATGTTAATATTAGAGCAGCCTTTACTACTAAAAAGGGATCTATTCTTATAGTCTAACATAAGAAAAAAATAGCTTAATTAAGAATTTGACCATAAATATCATGCAAAAACATGTAGGTAAATATTAGAGCAGCCTTTACTACTAAAAAGGGATCTGTTCTTATAGTCTAACATAAGAAAAAATAGCTTAATTAAGAATTTGATCATAAATATCATGCAAAAATATATAGGTTAATATTAGAGCAGCCTTTACTACTAAAAAGGGATCTATTCTTAGTCTAACATAAGAAAAAATAGCTTAATTAAGAAATCTGATCATAAATATCAAGCAAAAATGTATGGGTTAATATTAGAGCAGCCTTTACTACTAAAAAGGGATCTATTCTTATAGTCTAACATAAGAAAAAAATAGCTTAATTAAGAATTTGATCATAAATATCATGCAAAAACATGTAGGTAAATATTAGAGCAGCCTTTACTACTAAAAAGGGATATATTCTTATAGTCTATAACATAAGAAAAAATAGCTTAATTAAGAATTTGATCATAAATATCATGCAAAAACATGTAGGTAAATATTAGAGCAGCCTTTACTACTAAAAAGGGATGTATTCTTATAGTCTATCATAAGAAAAAATAGCTTAATTAAGAATTTGATCACAAATATCATGCAAAAATATATAGGTTAATATTAGAGAAGCCTTTACTACTAAAAAGGGATCTATTCTTAGTCTAACATAAGAAAAAATAGCTTAATTAAGAAATATGATCATAAATATCAAGCGAAAATGTATGGGTTAATATTAAAACAACCTTTACTACTAATAACCGATCTGTTCTTAACCTAGCGTACTAGAAAAGCACTTATTTAAGGACTTGATCATTCATAAGTACCTTAAATATGCTTACATATGAAATATTAATCCAACATAAAATCGTACTGCAGAACAAACTAGTCATATGAATCGAAATCCAAACAAATTGCAATTTGATTTGCTGTGTATCTGTAAACTTAATTTTATCAAAAAATAAAAAATAAATAAATAAACTCAAACGCAGGAAAATAACATACTTCTAAACTCAAAATTGAATAAAACATGCAAAACCCAAATTACATATCCGTAAATTAGTTTTTCACAAAGAAAAAACACATAAAATTTTAAGTATACAACTGATTTCCATGCAAAAGAAGGAAGAAAAAAACAAAAAAACAACTAATCCATCAGAGGCGTCATATAATTTCGAAAGAAAAAAAAAACTGATGTTCCGGTCAAAAAGCTGCAAAGGCGATATGCATAATTAAATGCACGTCTCGGGCATTCCGCAGAAAACAAATGATGCATGAAGCGACCTTATAATGCGGAAGCCCCGCTAAACAGGTGGCCGCAGAAGTCCCGCCCATCCGCCGCTGTTGAGTCGGATGAACTCCCGTCGCTGCGCTCTCGAAATTCGCGATGTGCGCGTGCCGTTGTTGTCGGGGGAGCGATCGGGGGTGGCTGAGGCCGGCGGCTATCGTCGAGCGGGCGGCCGTGCTGCCGATGCTGATCCCCTGCTTTGTTGCTCCCTACGGAAAGGGGTTCGTTTGCGGCTTTTGTGTATGGCACGCGGCGGTGTGTAATGTCTCGGTTTTTGTATGTATTTTTTTTTTTTTTTTTTGAGGATGTTTTTGTGTTATATTACGTAAGCTTAGAGAGGAATTAATCGTACAGAAAAATAGGAGATGAGAGTATATTGCAGAGGAGCCCTTTAACTCTCCAAATATTTTCATTTTGATGCAGTTTTTAATAGCAATAGTAATAAGTTCAAGAGCGTTGCAGAAAGAAAAAAAAAACACACACAAAAAAAATCTTGTCATTTTATCCAAAAATTAGAAATTCTTGTTGAAAATAAATCTTTCAAAAACTAGGCATCCATAAGTATAAAACTGAAGAAAAAGACTATTTTTGTTTTTGTTTTTTTCTGCTTGAAGTGAACGCACCTAATACAGTGAAACCTGTGTATAACGATACTGTACATAACGATAAACCTGCCTATTACGATATTTTGGTTTGGTCCCAGCCAACAGTTTGAGCTGTTTGCTCAAACTGTCTATAATGATAATCTGTCTATAACGATATTTTTTCTCGGTCCCTTGAGTATCGTTATACACAGATTTCACTGTACTTGCATTTTTTTTTACTTGAAACATCTTCCAAATGTCATTGTTTTACAATTCTAAGCAAATCTATGTCAACGAAATTAAAAGTTAAAACTAGAGCGTTAGAGAAGGGGAAGGAGGGGTAAAACAGAAACCTTGTGACTTCATCTATAACTTGAGATTATTGTCGAAAATAAATCTTTCAAAAACTAGTTATCTAACAAAATACAGCGGTAGAAAAACAACATTTTACTTTTTTTTATACACAAAGTAGAAAAAATATCCTCCAAATGTCTAAAGGAAAAAATATCAGTATTTTGCATTCTACAGATCTTTGAACAGAATCAAACTTACTAAAAGAAGAAAGCAGAAACACAGAAAACAATAAAGGATATTTGCGAGTTTTGTTTAATTTTCACTAATGAAATTTAAAGCAAAGCTAATTTTTTGGAAAATAAAAATTAGTTAATATTTTGTCATGCTCATTGCTATTTTTCATTTCCTTCAAACTAAGACAGTTTGAATGTCTTTATCGTTTTACTGCTGTAATAATTCAAAGAATTGATAAAATTCTGCACTAAACTAATTTTCAGTGCTACTTACATTATCATATATCATGTACCTGTTGGTCGTACATTAGGAAGGTATGATGCTGTTAATCGATATCAAATTGTCAGGTTATTTGCTTCAGCGAACTATAAAATATTGTGAAACATTTTTTAATTCATATGTTCCTTTTTAAGCATTTTGAAATTCTTTTTATGATTTTTTTCATGTTTTGAAAAAACGTTTATCTAATTTTTTTCCCCGTACGTTAAGATATTGTAGAGTTTCATGAATATATTTTACAAAATCATTCATTTTTTATCTACATGTCGAAGAATTTGAATGTTGCATATCTATGCTTGCATGTTTTATAAAATAAAAAAATAATAAAATTCCATGCGATACTAAATAAATGAAAATTGAAAGGTAGATATAAATATAATTATTAATACCAATCCGTCATGAAATTCGGTTATTTCTTGTTCTTAGACCTGCATTGCATATCATATTAGCCTTATTCGTATATATTGACGTTTTAAATGTTCTTTACAAATTTAATAAGTGTGACGCGTTACTGTTTGCTGCAGTCCCTGAAAGAGGCAACATAACCTGTATGAAATGGGATATATTATAAACACCACGAGTTACTAATTTTTGAACTGTTGCTTATGTTAATAATTAAAAAGAAGAACTTTTGTACAACTAATCTACCATAATCTCATACAGTGACTTATAATAATTCCTTCAATATTTTAGGACATTTAAACTACTACTAGTCCTAACACGTTACATAATTCGTATATTTTAAATCCTTTTTCAAATATTTTAATGAATATATCAATACGTTACATGCCAACTTAGTGATATATTCAAAAAAAAAAACTTTGCATGATGCATGGGCAATATAAAAATTTGAACTTGATATAATCAAGTTCGAAGTACGTTTCAGACAGCTTTCTTACGGATTTAGGACATTCATAAATATAGGAATCTGGACACTAAACAATGAACCTTTACAAATCAGTAAATTAGTTTTTCTCAAAAAGCCAACCACACAAAACAATTAATATAATATTTTTAGATTGTTTCTGAAGGATTAATTACATTTCTTAAGATACTTTAAATATTAACACAATCAAACTCAGCTCGTATTGAATTTCAGATGTGTTAAATTTAGATATGCAGTGTTATTAATATATTAAGAAATTCATAAATATCGGTATCTTGATGATAAAAAACAAACGAGCTCCATTGTGAAATTCGAATGTTTTCAAAATCATTTTTAAAGCTTTTATCAGACGTATCAGTGCGCTACATACCAGAGAAGGGCAGCATTTTTACGGCTGAAGACCGCATTTTAATTTGGCAGTAATAAAGAAAGCCGCCTAGGTTGATAAACCAATAATGGGATTTTTATGGAGTTGTCAAGGTTTTAGTATAGTAGTTTTATCCCTTTACTGCACATAGACGCAATATATTTTTTAAAAGTCATTTTATTATTATTTAACATAAAAATGTATATACACACAGTAAATATATTTTTGTTTTTATACATGGGTAATAAATTTGCTAGATAACTACATATTTATTTTCGAATGAAAATGTAAAGAAGAAACATTTTTGCTTATGTTTTTGTACAAATTTTTAGCAAAATAAAAACAAATATAACATAGAGTAATAATACGTAAGTGAAGTTAAAAACCCCATGCGAAATTGAGAGGAGTATTTGCTTTTGATTTTTACATGAAAGTAATTGAACATTGTTTTATTAGTGTCCGGACTTAAAGTTCAAAATTGACAATAGCTTGGAGCAGCCACATATCTTATTTTGAACAGCCAGATTAATTTATGTTCAATAACTTTAAAATTGATTTTCAAATTTTTGCAATCTACATATTTAAAAAAGAATTAATACAAGAGCTAACTTTTATGAAGGCTGCTCAAAAAAATCAAGGAGGCCGCATATGGCCTCAGGGCCATACGTCCCCCACCTTCGTTGGATACCAACGCGATCAAGCTCTAGTGGTAGAAAACTCAAATCTGTTTCAGACCATCAGTTTACTACGATTTCATAAAATCCATAAATACTAGTATCATGACACCAAACAATGAAGCAGCACAACCAAACTTATCCCAAAACCATTTGAAACTAATCCTACCATTTCCGGCACATTTCATACGATAGGTAGATCATTTGCAGCTATTGTACCCCACACGTGTCCAGGGTACAATATTTTAAAGTATCCCGTGGATGATATGCATCGAAGATACGAGAGAGAGATGGGGTTTTCCAGGCGGGGGTGTCTAATAACTGAAGCACCCTCCTTGGAACTGGATAGAGCCACTCGACTAGGCAATGGCCCCGTGCTCGGTTCTCACGGTCGGCGGTCCACTCAAAAGCTGCGATCAAGTGTTATTCTTTTATAGAAATCATTGCTGAAGAGGGTGGGGAAATTTTCCGTAACTGAGGATTTATAGTTTGTTGGGATACAATGCGAACGCTTATGACGGGACGTTGATCAAGGTTTGAAGTTGGTTATTCAGTGCTCCACATGTAAGCACTTGCCTAACTAACTGTTTATTATTTTGTTGCGAATTATAGTTGAATGTGTTTAATTACTAGAGCCTGGATTATAAGTACGATAGAATATAATCAAAATATGCTTTGAAAAATCCTAAAATATGCACTAATACATTTTATTCAAGGAAATAAAATCCTTCACTTTTTAAACAAAAAAACTAATTCCTGCTTCGAATGTTGCATTTTTATATTTTTGGCAACAGTGTTTAACTTTTGGAGATAATGGGCACTATAGTGCGTGCATTACTAAGTATGCACAAAAAATTGAGTATCCTGTTTAAAACCCAAATCTCGCCCGATTTTTTGTTCTTTGTTAAAAGGCAAAATAGTTAACATCGAAGTTGAATACCTTTTGAATTTTATTATTTCGTTACGAATTGTTGTATTCATTGCCAATTTTCCATAATTGAGGATTTATAATGTGTTGGATTACAATGCTAATGAAGGGATGTTGATGTTTGATCGAGATTTAAAGTTGGTACTGCACATGGACGCAAGTACTCACATTTAAGCCACTAGCCTAATTTAAATCATATTACTTTGTTGTGAATTGTTGTTGTCTATGTTTCATTACCGATTTTCCATAACAGAGTATATAGTTTGTTTTTATACAAGGCAGACGCTTGGAGGGGACATTGAGATGTGATCGAGGTTTGAAGTTGGTAATTCAATACTCATATGTAAACTACTTTCCTAATTTAATTTTTTTTTTTTTTTTTTTGCGTGTTGTTGTTCTATATGTTTCATTATAAATTTCCCGTAACTGAGTATTTATAGTTTGTAAGAAAACAATGCAAACACTTATGACAGAATGGAGGTTTGATAAATGATCGCAAATTAAAGTTTGTTACTCAGTACTCGCGTGAAAAAAACTTGCTTAATTCAAATTTTATTTATTTATTTATTTTTTTTTTTTTTCAAATTGCTGCATGTGTTTTATTACCAATTTTCCGTAACTGTGGATTTGTAGTTTGTCAGAATAAAATGTAAACGCTTATGACGGGACATTGAGATGGGATCTAGGTTTGAAGTCGGCTACTCAGTACTTACATGTAAGCTACTTGCCTAATTTAAATTTTAATGTTTGTTGCCAACTATTATTGTACAGTGGAACCTGTGTAAGTTATCCACTTGCGGTGCTCAAACGATCTACTTAGGCAAGTGGTTAACTTATAGAGATTGTTATCCATAATATAAGACTAATTTTCGTTAAATGCGAGCTTGTGTTGGCAAGTTTTATTATGTCAGAGCATTTTCTTTACGTAATACACCAATCGTAGCATAAAACGCAATGAATTACCTATGCAACATGAATCTAGTTTAATTTTCAAATTCTTATGAATCGAGGAGTTTAAGCATAAACCATATTTATTTTAATTTTTCTATTTTTATGAATTACTTATTTTAATATTCTATCCAGAGATTAATACTCATCTAAGAACTACAAAATAATCACTCTTTAATATCTTAAAAATTGTTACATAAAATTTAATCTTCAAGTAATGACGCTTGTTCAATGCTCAAAAGCATCATGAATCGTAATTTGCATCACATTGTGCATCGGATATGGCACTTGCTTTCAATGGCATTGTCAAAGACTTTTTTCATACCATTAAATAAGTTCCTACATTATTTCCAGCAAGCATTTGGGGAAAATAAAAAGTAACAAAGAGGGGGAAAATGTTGCAAAGTTGCAAGAGGACAATTCAATTATGATAATTGAATCTGCATTGACGGGTTAAAAATAAGGCAAAGTCTGCCATCAGTAAAAAGACAGCTTTTCTATTGTGGAATAGCCAACAAGTTTTTGAGCTTGAAATGCACGCATTTTGCTATCAACGTCAACATTAATTATTATATGGTGTCCATTACAAGTTTTTAATTAAGAAAATAATGCTAAATACACATGAATAACTGCAGTTACAACAGTTTTTAATATAACAAAAATAAATGTGAATTATGTTCAATTGATTTGCGAAAAGAAATGTTTTCAATTTTATGTAAGTGTCTATATTTTTCTGCATATTTGTCTGGACACGCGGTGCCCAACCTACGGCCAGTCGGCCATACGAGACCCGTAATGCTGATCTATGTAGTTCGTTGTTGTACTTAGTTCCACTATTTCAAAACTATGTTGTGGAACATCTAAAGCAACCGGTTATCATCATTCGGTAGAATGAATGATTGTTTAAATTAGCCCATTTAACCAAAAATTGGTTGCAAGATAACTATTAATAAACTAAGCATGTAGAAATAAGTTTCAGCTTTGTAATTTGCTTATTTATTTTTTAAAATATATATATTTCCATGTTCTCTGGGGAAACATCAAATACAATTGTATTATACCAGCACAATATACGGTTCTGAGGGAAAAGTATGGCAAATTATTCCATCTTCATACAAACCAAAAATAGCTCAAAGTTGAATATTCTAAATTCATTTGTATCGAAATGTTCAACACAAAATAAAGTTTTTTATAGGGGAAAAGCAGGTGGAATAATAGTTTTAAGCAGCGAGAATTCAAAACTACTTTCATCATCTTTCCATTGTATGTCTATATACGAGAGCTGAAGATTTCATAGTTAGTGTATATTTCTCTGTAACTATTCAAATTCGTCTCTTTTTTTATAACGTATTTCATCTATATAAATAACAAATTTTATTATTTTTCTAAGGTATTTTAGGTTTTAATGGATAAATCGTCAACTTTCAGGTATTAGACAGTTAGAAGCTTATTCAACTCGAAATTGTTCGATTCCATCGAATTCTATCTATCAGTAGCGTAGCTAGAAAAATTTATTTTTATTTATTTATTTATTTATTTATTTTGGGGGGCGGGGGTGATGGGTCTAGGAATCAGAGAAGTGGTATTTTTGTAAGTTTTGTGGGGATTAGTGAGCCTGCCTTGGCCCTCTGCGACCTGTTTATAATAACATAAATACTGTAAATATTTAGTATTGTAATTGTAATACTAAATATTTAGTTAGTATTACAATTAACTAAATATAAATATTTTATTTCACTGCCAGTAGGTAGTATTTTATTTATTTGTTTATTTTTGGACTTTTATCTGAACACCGACGAAACAAAAGTTTCAGTTAAAAACATTTTTTTTTCTGAAAAACCTACTAACTGAGATGTATCTAAAGTCTCTGATCGGGTTGGATAAACTCAGGTGTGAAAAGAGTGGTGCAGGCGTAATTTGAATCTTGCACCTACATAGCGCACTCTTTAAAATGAAGACAAAATTAACAGACACGTGTCCCTCAAAAAGCAAAAAGGTGTTTACCCGCCCAAGTATAATCACCCATTCATTCATCGCTCAAAACGGAATTATTATATCTCAAATTGCATGCCTAGATCTGAAAGAATAGTAGAAATAATGGGGGGGGGGGGAGGAGATCAACCAAATGTGAATTGCGAGAAACCCATTTCCCACGCGTCCCGTCAACCAAGTTCAGGTCAGAGGGTAGCTATTGTGCGACCGTTGTTACCTGGCTCTTGTATTGATTTTCTACTGGAGGTAAATTACGGGAACGGTTTCGCACAAAGAGAGAAATGTTGTGTGGGGGAAGGTTTCATTTGAATTGTGCCTTACTCATTATGGTATAGATTGGGTCTAAAGGATGGCTGGTTTTCAAAGAGCATCGTTGGTTTTGAAATGCGAAAATAATTAAAAACAGTAGAGCTCTGAATATCCGAAGTGGGCCTTATTCGGATAAGGGAGTTTTTGGATGATTGGACTGGTAATTTATTCAAGAATGCTCCTCTGTTGATATTTAAAACGGTTGAAACACTCATATTGTTTAAGGCACTACGCTGCAGAAATAAACTGTTGTGCTTATACAGTATAATACTGGCAGCCGAGGTTCCAGTTTACAACTAAAATGCACAAAAGTTGCTAATTTTATTGTAATAAACTGTAACCTGTTGTTACCTGGCTCTTGTATTGATTTTCCACTGCAAGTAAATTACTGGAACGGTTTCATACAAAGAGAGAAATGTTATGTGGGGGAAGGTTTCGTTTGAATTGTGCCTTACTCATTATGGTAAACAGGGTCTAAAGGATGGGTAGTTTTCAAAGAGCATCGTTGGTTTTGAAATGCAAAAAATCTTTAACAGTAGAGGTCTCATTATCCGAATCGGGCCTTATTCGGATACGCGAGTGTTCGGATGATTGGACTGGTAACTTATTCAAGAATGCTTCTGTCGATATTTAAAACGGTTGAAACACTCATATATTGTTTAATTCACTACGCTGCAAATATAAACTGTTGTTTTTACAGTATAATACTGGAAGCCGAGGCTCCAGTTTAAAACTGTAAACTGCGCAGTAATAAACTGTAAAATTATTGAGTTTTATAGTTTATTACTATCCATTTTAGTTTTAAACTAAGACCTCTGCTGCCATTCAAAAACGAAATCCTCAGCTACACCGAACGTGCTAGGATCGACCTTAGCTTACGTAATTATAACTTAGGGCAATTAAACTTAGGGCAATTAAACCAAGGTTAACATTAGGTAGGGTTCAAATGATTAAACAGGTAACTTGAGGGATGTTCCAGTCTACACTTAAAACGTTTGAATTACCTCTAATACTCTTTTTGCGTAACTTTTTTTTATATGCTGCAGATGTACATGCATATAAATTTTTTAAAGTGAATAGGAAGATTAGAAAACAAATGTGCACAATTTTCCCTCATACTTCAGCCAGGACAAAATTAGCAACTTTTTAGGGCAGCAAGCATTTTAATTTTGTGAAAACATTGATTTTTTTTTTTTTTTTTTTTCAATATTTTTATTTTTATTCACCAATTTTCTTGTTTCTACAAAGTTTTTCGTTTCTCTTTCTTTCTCTTTTTATTTCTTTTTATACCTTGCTGAAGCTTTCAAATTTAAAAGGACATTTTTAGTCGTTTTGTATGTTAGAAGTTTCTATAATATCTGGGAAAACAGTTCTTCACATCAAGCAGATTAAATTACTCATCTCCAACATCATTTGTCCGCGTTACGCCTTTTCGTGCTTTGGTAGCCAGACAGACCATACATTTATCTCATTAAAAATTTAAAAACGGAAATATTTTAACATCTTTCTTTTGGAAAAATTGCTGAAATAATGTGGTGCTTATATGTACTATGCTTATATAACTGCGGTATATTCAGTACAAAACATAAATTGTTGATGTCGGTTGGATTTTACTGTGAATAAATGTATTTGTAAATTTTACGGCGTGGTCCAAAAATCTTTTATTTCAAGCATTTTATCCAGAAGAATTGAAGTTTTATCAGATTAGAGCTTGTTTCCAGTTGCCATTATTGAGAGACATTGAGATTATTGTGACCCGGGAAACTGTTACACGAGAAACGTATAACTTTCTGAAAATTTTGAAATACTTGTGCAAGCAAATGCGTATATATTAATCCAAAAAGTATTCTACACTTTTTTTTCACCAATATTTCATTTTAGGCTTTAAAGTATGATTAAATTGTCATCGACTTTATCCCGCTAAATTGATATTTCGTCAACCCCGAGCTCGTTTTCAGTTGACATAACAGACAGTTAGCAAGATTCATACATGTTGTAAAAAGTAATTTGCGATGCGGGAAAATGTTTTAACTTTCTTAAAATTTTGAACTTTGTATATTGAATACATATTTTTCGGTTAGAAAAATTGTTGGCCTTCTTTTTTGAATATTTAATTTCAGCCGTTTAGTTTTAAACAAATTCTGCTAAGGTTTAAGTTTAAATTTTATTTTAAATTTATTAAAAGAACTTTTTCTCTTTTGGTGGATATCAACCTAATCATCTCATTACGAGAACTTTTTCTGAAACAATCCCTCGCGCATTTTAAATCATTAAGAATGCTAATGTTCATCAGTTACTTAATGGTAACGCTACTGGTAGCTAAAATGTTATGCGGAATCCAATCATCATTATTTGACTCTTTATAAAGGTGAATCTCTTTTATCGCTTTAAAGTTTACCTTGCTTCTACTTCTACATCTAAAATTCGTGTTTTCCGAAAAAAATCTTCGCATTTCGTTTACGAATCTTTAGTTTCAAAACTGGAGCCGTTTTTAAGTTCAAAGGTAATCCAGATTTAACTGCTTTAATTTACCATAAAGTAATGCAGGAACTGGAGTTGAGCTCAGAGCATTCATAGGGGTAAGCGTCTTCTGGGGAGAGTGGGGGAGGGCAAGTTCCACCCTCAATTCATTCAGCTCCGAAGCATCGTCTTTTGCTCCTGGTGCTCTTAAAATCCTTCTCCTTGAATGGTGATGTGGGAGGGGAAGTCTGGTCACCATGGAGACCGTTTCCGAGGAAAGAAGATGGAAAGAGGTGGGGACAACTTTCACAGGCTCCACATAAATCATTCCTTTGAAAGTTAGGAGTTGAAAAGCTTGGCGAATGATTCACTGTGGGGCCAGTATCATGATCATTCGTTAAAAGCGTGTTGTTGTACTCGCTGGGAATTAGATGTTGTTTCGTGTAGTGTGTACTGAGATTTTCTTTCGTTTCGGATTTTCGGAAATCTCAATGGTCTCGGATCTTTCTTGATCTGCTTAAGATTAGCGAGGCTTACGGTGGAAAGAAACAAAAGTAAAACCGCAATTAAAGTGGGCTTACAATTGAATAAACTGTTTAGGAGCTTTCATTTTTGAATTCTTCAAGAGTCTTATTCAATTTGCGAATCTTCGGTCAGAGTGAATTTTATCCTATTAGGTCACATAAAGAATTTGATACAGTGTTTCTCTGCGTTTAAAGTCGTTTTTAACGTATTGTAGAAATTGATGATTTTATTTATTGTACTCACTGTAAATTAGATCATGTTCCATGTTGTCTGTACAAAGATTTTCTTTCCTTTCGGATTTTCGGGACTGGTCTTAGTTTTTTTTTTTTTTTTTTGATCTGCTTAAGATTAGCAAGGATTACGGTGGAAAGTAAAATCGCAATTAAAGTGAGCAACAATTGAATAACCAGTTTAGGAGCTTTTATTTTGGAATTCATCAAGAGTCTTATTCAATTTACAAATGTATGATCAGCTTGGCGGGATCCAATAAGATCATGTAAGGATTTTGATACAGTGTTTCTCTACGTATAAAGTCGTTTTTAAAGTATTGTCGAAAGTGAGGATTTTATTTATTCTGCTATATATGCTGTGTTTCATTTAGTGTGTATTGCGATTTTTTTTCTTTCAGTTTTTTGGAAATTTTAATGATCTGTGAAGTTTAAGATTATCTGCATAAGATTAGTAACGGTGACAAATAAACAAAAGTAAAGCCGCAATTAAAGTGGGCTTACAATTGAATAAACTTTTTAGGGGCTTTCATTTTTGAATTCTTTAAGAGTCTTATTCAATTTACAAATGTACGGTCAGTTGGAGTATTAAACCTATTAGGTCACGTAAAGATTCTGATACAATGTTTCTCTACGTTAAAAGGGATTTTTGAAGCATTCTTGAAATTGACGACTTGATTTAATCGGCTATATGGGCTGCGTGATTTCACCTAAAATAAGGTTTCTTTAATTGAAGAGTGTATACTTTAATTTTATGGGTTTAGCCACTTTATTTCTAATTAAGGGGTTACAGTACCTCAAAAATGACCAAACGACCAAAAAAGTTTTTATTGTTTATTTCAAAAGCAAAAGTTATTTAAAACACTCGGAAAAAATAGCATTGCTTTAGCTCAATTACTTAAAAAGTTATGAACGACTTTAGGGCATGCACGCTATGTGTTCTAATATAAAAGCAAAACTGCAAAGCGCTTTTTCTCAATGATCAGTTTGTAGTGTTTCCATGTTACTGGAAACGCTAAGGAATTTCTTCTATTAAAGATACAACTTTAAAGCAAGATTCTTGTCACTCGGTATAATATATTTAGCAAAACTGTGCATTTAATAAGCATTTTATAAATTACTAAAACTTTTAGAGCTTGTTAAACCTTTAAAAACAAAATTTTCTAATAATTTTTTATCAATATGTCACAAAATATTTTCAAATCAATGTATAAGAAAATGAATGCACAGAATTTTAGAGGTAATTCTCGTTATCATTTAGCAAAAAGAAATTTTTAAATAAGTGAGTAAGCAAAAAATCCTTAGGATTTTTAAAAAATTGAAATTTTCTTACATTTTTCAAATTTTCAAAAAAAGTGGGTAAAATTTTTAACGTTTGAAAATAAATTATTGATTATTAAATAAGTGCAGAAACAAAGGTTTGAAAGAATTATGCTTTTCAGGTAAATTAAAGAAAATTTTTAGAAAGGTACTGTAACCCCTTAACCTCACAGGCTGAAAGACCATAGAGGAATTGCGCTGTTCTACAGTGCAGTATACTCAATACAGTGCATTTAGTAAGCATTGTTTAATGGTATACAGCGCGTTGTTAGTTTTATAAATCATTTTCTGAAATTTTATCTAACCAGCTTATTGTCATCTAGAATTGGATGGTGTTATGCAAAAAGGAGTTAACCCACAAAACATAAAAAAATGAGTTATCCAACTGTGATGGTAAAATATGTTGCTTTCTACATTAAGCAAAAATATTTAAGCCCTATCAGCATTTCATGGTAACATATCATTGGTATATTGATATAGAGCTCCATGCTTTTTGCCAGAGTTTGTTGACTTTAAAGCCCACTATCTCAAAATCAGGTTTTTGTGGGTTAACTCCTTTTTGCATAACACCATCCAATTAATGTTCTCAATTGCTAACAATTTTGTGATGCTTAAAAATAGATTTCAAATTATTTCTGTTTTTATTTGTAACGTACTGATAAAATTGATGGCAATATGTACTCGAGTTAGTGCCGTGTATTTTTTAATGAAATAGTTCTGTTGCTGTCAAAAATACTTATTATTGTTGGGTGGTTGATTTGTAAACAAGCTTACTTAGCTTGAAAATAGTATGGGGACCATCACAAGACTATGATTAACAAAGTGATTCATATTTATACGTTTCGAGTGAATATCGTTCATTATTTTTTAAGAAAGTTTTAATGAGCATTTTTTGAAAAATTATTTTTATCCTTTATGTTATTGATGCTTAGAAGACTCATATGTCTTATAAACCTTAAAGGGCTAAAACTTAAGAGCAGAAATAAACAAAAACTCATAATTGTATTGCGATTAGGAATTTTTGTTTATTTCTAATACAATATAAGTTTGCCAATATTACTCATCCTATACTATAAGTTCCAGAGAATATAAAAGGGAAGCTTCTCTCTACAGTCCTGTCCAGAAAAGGGTGGTTGCGAGACATCAACCTCTTATTAGGTGTCAATAGTAATAATAAAAAAATAATAATAATAGTTTTAATAAGTATAAAATAATAGCTATTTCTTATTTCGGTTCTTCCTTCTTGAAAAATATAGATCATATTTCAATGCATCTATATTTTTCTAAAAAGGGAGAACAGAAATGTGATATTTCAACAGATCATGTTACGTAATGAGTCGACCAATATCATTCATCCCATACTCAGAACCATCCAGAGAACATAAAATGGTTTCGTCTCTCCCGGAGAAAGGGTGGTTGCGTGACGCTATCTATATCTTGCCAGTCGTCAATAATAAGAGTAAAAATGTAAATAATAATACTATTAACTATTCTGAAATAATAGGCTATATTTTTTATTTCTGTGCTTCTCTTTTGAAAAAAAAGTCATTTTTCAGTGCATCATGTTACGTAATGAGTTTACCGTTATTATTCATCCTATACTCAGTTCCAGAGAACATAAAAGGGATGCGCCTATCTCCGGTCCTACCCGAAAAAAGGGTGTTTGCTTGATACCCTCCTGCTCTTTCCTAGGTGTTAATAATAATAATCATAATATGATTAATATTTCTGAAATAATATTTATTATACTTTTCCGTAAGGGAAAACAAGAAATAAACAAAAAAATTTCAACACATGTTACGCAATGAGTCCACCTATATCATTCATCCCATACTCAGAACCATCCAGAGAACATAAAAGGGATGCGTCTCTCCCGGAAAAAGGGTGGTTGCGTGACGCTATCTATCTCTTGCCAGTCGTCAATAATAATAGTAAAAATGTAATAATAATACTATTAACTATTCTGAAATAATAGGCTCTATTGTTTATTTCTGTGCTTCTCTTTTGAAAAAAAAGTCATTTTTCAGTGCATCATGTTACGTAATGAGTTTACCGTTATTATTCATCCTATATACTCAGTTTCAGAGAACATAAAAGGGATGCACCTATCTCCGGTCCTACCCGAAAAAAGGGTGTTTCGTGATACCATCCTACTCTTTCCTTGGTGTTAATAATAATAATCGCAATAATAATAATAAAATAAATAATATTTCTGAAATAATAGTTATTATAATTTTCCGTAAAGGAAAACAATAAATAAACAAAAAATATTTCAACACATCATGTTACGCAATGAGTCCACCAATATCATTCATCCCATACTCAGAACCATCCAGAGAACATAAAAGGAATGCGTCTCTCCCGGAAAAAGGGTGGTTGCGTGACGCTATTTACCTCTTGACAGTCGTCAATAATAAGAGTAAAAATGTAAATAATAATAATATTAACTATTCTGAAATAATAGGCTCTATTGTTTATTTCTTTGCTTCTCTTTTGAAAAAAAATGTCATCTTTCAATGCATCATGTTACGTAATGAGTTTACCGTTATTATTCATCCTATATACTCAGTTCCAGAGAACATAAAAGGGATGCACCTATCTCCAGTCCTACCCGAGAAAAGGGTGTTTGCTTGATACCCTCCTGCTCCTTCCTAGATGTTAATAATAATAATCTCGATAATAATGATAATAATACAAATAATATTTCTGAAATAATAGTTATTATACTTTTCCGTAAAGGAAAACAATAAATAAACAAAAAATATTTCAACACATCATGTTACGCAATGAGTCCACCGATATCATTCATCCCATACTCAGAACCATCCAGAGAACATAAAAGGGATGCGTCTCTCCCGGAAAAAGGGTGGTTGCGTGACACCATCCACCTCTTGTTAGGTGTCACGCGATGCGGCGATTTGTCGGGCACTTTGATGATACCTCCGCCGTCTTTCAAGCTGACTTCCTAATGCCTCCGCACGACGCTTAATGGGCCAAAGATGTAATTACGAAGATTTATAGTTATTTGGGGAACTACCGGGTCCGGGATGACTCCACCCCCGCCCCCCCCCCCCTGTGCTCGCCTTTGGAAGTAGAGAGGGCTTTTCTAATTATGTGGGATACTGGAGTTGACACCACAATCCGAATTAAACTGTTGCTTTTGTTGGTGGTTGTTTACGTATTGCATGGAATATTAGATATAAGTAGTTAAATAGGGTAGGAGGGGGACTAAGCAATCGAGGTTGTTAACAATGCTAAGTAATATCGGTACCTTGGAACAGCAACAGGGAAATGCCTCTGTAATAAACCTGTGAATGTTGAATAGAACACTCTACATAAAGTCTCCACAAACACAATACTGCCGTGCTAAGCACAAAAGTCGTATCTGTACTTTTTAACAAAATTGAGTTATCGCCACCAGGTGGCTTTTTGTGACGTATTTTACCTAAATACAAAATTATATGGTCATTTGAGAACGAGAAATATGTTTTAAAAAATTTTGAAAAAGTGTCATCTGAATCAAATACATGGTGGCGCAAAACTTTAAAGAGTAATATGTCAACTTGAGCTCGCCTGCAGATACCACTTTTGCGCTCAGCAAGGCTCTTGCTTCATTGCATGAACACTATGAAGAACGTGGATTTTACTTTAATGTTATTCAATTTTGAATGATTTCATGAAAAGTATTTAAGTTTTTACTTGAGTTTTTACTTAATTACTTTTTAATGTTTAAATGAACACTTAAAACTTATGTTATTATATCTAATAAAAGTATATTTGAGTATAAAAAGTACTCATTTACTTAGTAACGGGCGTATCTCATAAGATTCGTCCGGTACAGAGCCAAAAAATACTATTTTAACAATTCAGTGAACTCTCACTTATGCGCCTGCCCTAGGGACCAACAGAAAAAGGCGCATAAGTGAGAGAGACGTATAAGTGAACAAACCTATTTAAAGGACTAAAACGCAACATAGGTTCTAATGAGAGAGTGAATAAGAACGTTTCTATAGAAAAGGGACATATTACTACAGTTTGGCAATTACTGTAACGTAACTATAATGATAAAGAGAAAACAAAAGTTGCAGCATACCTAATTACAAACTGTTCCCTTTAAAACGATGCATAATAGATAATTGTCCCTCTCCGAACTCTAGTTCATGCGGAAAAAAATGCCTTCCGTGAGCAATAAAGGCAAAAGATTAAAGAGGAAAGTAAAGAAAAATGCTTATTTAAAAAAAAAAAATTAATTTTCATACATTTTAGGCGAAATTCGGCGCATAAGTGAAATATTTATCTTTAGAGCGACGCATAAACAAACAATACTATCATTATTTTGCTATGGAATGTGCTGGGACCATTCAAAATCGTCGTATAAGTGAAAAAGGCCCATAAATGAGGCGGCGTATAAATGAGAGTTCACTGTATTTCCTTAAACCTTCAAAATGCAATTGAATTACAGAGAAGTAGAATTTACGTTCTTCAGAAAGTTATAGCAATGAAACAAGAATCTGGTGAATTCGGATCTTTCTAAGGTATTTTATGCTGTGCCCCTTTTATGTCGTGTTGGAATGTGATACTGTTATCGCCTGTGTGTGTTTTCTGTATGTGATGTTATTTCTCAGTTGTGTTTCATCAATAAATTAGTCTACTCAACTTTGGATAAACTACACTGTAAGCAAATACCAAACAGCTAAGTTGCAAGATTCAAAGAACTCTGATGCGCTAGAGCACATGACACTAGACATTGGCGGATACAAAACAGGTATCAAATTTCTTCAACAATGACGATTTTACACTACATTAGTTTTTAAGGAATGTTTAAAGTGGTTGTTAAAATTACTACCTGTGGTTTTCTCAACCCGTTCGCACAAGTGAAACAAATTTTACAAATTTGCTTTATTTCGGAGTTTTAAAAATTGCCTTTGATTTGTTACATATTTAAATATTAGAAACCATTATGCGTCATTATATGAATTATTTATTTTATAAAAGTATTATATTACTTGAGAAATAATGATTTGTACATACTACGTGAGTGACATGACAGCAAGATCCCACTCGTTGCACATACAAATCATCATTTTTCAAGTACAACATTGTTTTATTTAAAGTTGGTATTACATATTGTGATACATAATGGATCCTTATGTTCGAATATATCACAATTGAAAGTCAAAGTTTCAAATTCTGGGAATAAAGTGCAAATATACTCACGCCCGTGCAGATATATTGAACAAAAACTTGTTAAAAGGGTTCGTCATTGTCATTAAGACAATCGGTGCGTTGTTATTGCCAAGCATGTAACACAGCTGATAGCCGCAAATTTCTACAATTGTTTTAAACCTTTCTTAAAATCAAAAATGTTGAGTAACATCGTCTTTGTGTAACACATTTGTGACTTGTTTTGCATGCGTCATATTCTAGCTTTTAGCTCATGCGCAGCGGGTTAACATTGCGTTTGCGACCATATGTTCCCTATAGTTCTTGCTTTTTATCATCCTCCAAAACCCCCTCCAAAGTTAGACCACACATTTTCCTATCATTGTATAAAAATAATAGAAATATATGTATGTAGTTACTGAATGTCTGTATAAGTGTCTACTGAGTGTATGTGTTTATTTAAAAAAGAAAAATAATAGGAAAAAATTGTGTTTATAATTCAAGAAGAACGAAAACGGAAATGAAAAGCAATTCCAGGGAGAAAACAAATTGAAATGATACTGCCAAGCAATTTATATACTTGTTTTGTAAACCTTTTATGTTAAGTTTTTCGTTCACGTTCTCTGTTGAATCAGTTAGTACAGTCATTACTTTTATGCATTAATTAATATGTGCGCTTGTCTATCTGTTTACTAGCGAAACATTTTTAAGCGCATTTGGTCAAAAAAGCAAACAAATAACTTTTTTAATTAAAACATTCGTTTGAATTCAGTGAAATATTCTAAACTCCTTTATGCTTATATTTCCCCTATAACACAGACGTGTTCAGAAATTCATTTTTAAGGGCTGAAAATTTAATTGTATACTTACTTTACGTAATATCTATATGAGTAAAAGTTTATTATGGTAATATTTTTAAGCCAGTTGTTGCTATTATATCAATTTTTCATTAATTGATTTATAAAGAATGAACTAAGCTGAAGTGCATGACTCATTGTGTTTGCATTTTCATTTTGTATAATTTTCAATATTTTATCCATTAATGCAAATTCAACGTTGTTTTGTTTTCATGAAATTATATTTTATTGTGCAAATTTACAAACTCCCAATAGATTTCTGATTTTATTTTAATTTTATCCTTCACAGTTTATGATCCTCTCCATGTCCGAATCCGATTCCTCATCTCAGGCCTCCCCGGTAGGGCGCTTATTTATTATTTTTTAAATAAAAATGTATAATTTACTTTATCTTTTAATTTTGCTATCGCCTAGATTAGAAGCTTAATATTTCAAACATGTTTTTATCTTTTTGCATGAGGTTAAACTTATTATTGCTGAATGCATGCTATTATAATAACATGCTGGAGCTTTCTATGCAAAGTGTTATTCTAAACAGTTATTTATGTGAGATAGATTCTGTTATGAAGTGTCAAATCATGTACTAGAAATTGTAGTGCAAGTGTGAACTTAGAGCAGTTCACATGTTGTCTTCGAGAACTAAAATTTTGCTTTGAACTAAAGTTTCATGGCGCGTTAATTTTAATACAAACTGAAATAACCTTCTAAATTGGGAACCAAGAGGCAATATATCAGACGTTTTGTGTCCAGTTGTTCTTTGCGAATTTGGAGCTAAACTGCCAAGTTGGAAACCGATTTAGGGGGGGGGGGGCGGATTCTTTGAAATTGCCCTTTATTCAGAACCCCTTCCTTAACACCAAATTTGTCCTCAAGACATCTTCAAGTTACTGTTTTTATCACATAATTTAAGGCAGACACTTTTAGCTATATTATCCAATAGTCACCAATTGATAACGTTACTTCGTTTTTATGTTTACAGCCCGAAAAATGGAAAGTATGTCCAATTGGTTTTGTCAATGTATTGTAACTCCACGTGTATTTCAGTACAACAAACAGCAGTACAACAAACAGGTTTACAAACAGCTACGGTTGTAATTCCTTCAAGGAAGGAGAGCATTCATTAAAAATAAACCAAACAAATACTATTTGAAAAACTTTAAAGGAAAAAAAGCTCAAAATTATGTAATGAAAATACAGCTTAAAAATCCCAAAAAATAAATTTGATTAAGAGAAGTATTAACTAAATGAAAACGATCAGAAAATGTACAAAAAAAAAAAAAAAAACTCAACGAGAGAAGCATTTCTTGGAAAAAGCTTTTCAAAATCAAAGGAGCTATCTATCCATATTATTGACATCAAGCTCGTTGAATGAGTTAATTTTGTCGACAGTCCAGAGCCAACTTTTCTCTTGCCTTTTGAAAGAGTTAGGATTTTTCATTTTACTTATTTATTTATTCTTTGGGTTAAATAATTCCAGTTTTACTGCACGATTTTACCAATGGTGCAAGTTGCAGAGTAGATAAATTTGAGCCTGACTGAATTTTTGTGCAATTTAGGGATAGCATACAAGTAAGGTAGCTCAAGATATCTGTTTAGAACAATTTATAAGCAGTTTTTTTTTAACAATAGCCTGATCGTTCAAGTCGGAAATTTTGTGTTCAAGTACTTCCTCAGTCATTCTGGCTTAAGTTGCATCAAATTTTTTACAACAAATGAATATTTGTTACTAGCCTTTGAGACAACAGTAAAAACAAAAAAATTTCAAAAATTTTAAAATCTTCGTCAGCAGTAATCTTGATAAAGCATGAACCTTTATCTTGCGGATGAATTCGTAAATTTTTCATCACCGGATCGCCAATAAGCACTAGTTGCATCCAGAATGGAAAAACATTTCGTGTTTACGAAAGAGCGAATAAATTTTTCCGGAAAAGCTGAGCGTTCCGGCAAAAATTCACCTCTGCTTTATTTATGTAAGTCCTATGTACAGATATCAGAGTGATTAAAATATAATTTCTCAATTCAATGTAATTTTCCAGAGGGACATTGAAATTTTGTAGTATTTTGAGTGGAAAATCGTTAAGTTCTTGTGAAAGTTGATCAAAAGATCTGAAAATATTCTTGATTAAGGAAGTATTACACTGCAAAAAAAAAAAAAAAACTTGTTTTTAGTGTAATACTGGCAACCGAGTTTCCAGTTTAAAACTGTAAGATACACTGTAAAAACAAATTTATTTTAGCAGTGTATCTAAGTCCAAAATGACCTCATAGTCATAATTCTTGGCAACTTCTTTGTAATTTAAAAATTTCGGATTGAACTTTTGCCCAAAATAGATAGTAGTATTTAAAACAGTAAACAACTTAAGCTAATCAAAATGTATTTCGCGATAATAAATAAAATCAACAGATCTTTAAAAAAGCAAGAGCGCAGTAAACAAATTTGATACATATATTCTCTCTCTCATGTATACAGGGTGTCCACTCCAATCGTGGACCAATAGCTAATTTCTAAACCGTTAGAGATAAGCATATAGTTTATTTAGGAAAAAATCTCCAAATTACGAAAGGAATTTTGGGTCTATTCAATGTTTTTCAAAAAATCAAATTTTGAAAGAGTTACGAAATTTAAATTTTTATACTGCCCCCCAGTCCTATCAATCATGTTTAGAGAAACATTCTTGACACTGTAACATTTAAAACAAAAAAAAAATCACCGTTCTACGACAAAAATTGGCCGAGTTATGACGTTTTGAAAAATCAAGATTTTGAATGATTTCGCATACGGTCCCTTAAGCGATCTCGCGATGACGTCATGAAACAATGCAAAATCTTGATTTTTCAAAACGTCATAACTCGGTCAATTTTTGTGGTAGAAGAGTGATTTTTTTTTAGTTTTAAACGTTACAGTGTCAAGAATGTTTTACTAAATATGATTGATAGGACTGGGGGGCTGTATAAAAATTTAAATTTCGTAACTCTTTCAAAATTTGATTTTTTGAAAAATATTGAATGGACCCAAAATTCCTTTCGTAATTTGGAGATTTTTTCCTAAATAAACTTTATGCTTATCTCTAACGGTTTAGAAATTAGCTATTGGTCCACGATTGGAGTGGACACCCTGTATATATGTACATATTAGAGAAAATAGAAAGATAGACAGATAGACAGAGTAGGGAGGACGGTATGGGTATGAAGGCATGCTTTTGCTTTGTTATAAGAGGGATTAATATCTTAAGCGAGTATGTTTTTATGCACAGATTAATTTTTCTGTTACTCAAGCGCTACTTTTGAGATAAAGCCAAAACAAAAATCCTTGGTATACATTCTAAGCAGCCTCTTGGATTACCAGCTCAAAAAGCCACATTAAAAACTTTTTCCAAAAAACTCGTCAAATCCAAACAAAGCAAAATGTGTGCCTGGAGACTATACATCTCTGGAAAACAGATATCCCGACCGCATTGTACCTAGCGATACAACAATGGGCAAGCGCATCACTTGTATGAAAGCACAAAATGCCCTGTGTGGTTACTTTACAGAAATCAATGTTTCGCCCGTGCTCCGACTTACGCATATACTCTATCGTCCATTTAGACTTTCCTCTAAAGACGCGGGGCAATGTTCTTGGCAACTTCTTTGAAATTTAAAAATTTCTTAAGAAAGTGAAGGACTGAACTTTTACCAGAAATGAATATTAGTATTTCGGACAGTAAATAGTTTGGACTAATCAAAATATATTTTGCGGTAACAAATAAAATCGAAAGATCTTTAAAAAACTAAGAGCGCAGTAAACAGATTTGCCTACATATTCTTTCTTTCATGTAATATAGATGTATATATATATATATATATATATATATATATATAGATAGATAGATATAGTAGAGAGAAATAGAAAAAAATATAGAGACAGACAGGGGGGAGAGTGGCGGTCTGAAGGCATTCTTTGTTTTATTATGTGAAGGATTATTATCTTAAGGAAGCATGTTTTTATGCCTACATTGATTTTCCTGTTACTCAAACGCTACTTTTGAGATGAAGCCAAAACAGAAAAAACCATGTCATACATTCTAAGCAGCCTCTTGGATTACCAGCTCAAAAAGCCACATTAAAAACTTTTCCCAAAAACTCATCACATCCAAACAAGGTAAAATGCGTGCCTGGGGACCATACATCTCTGGAAAGCAGATATCCCGACCTCATTGTACCTAGCGATACAACAATGGGTAAGCGCGTCACTTGTATAAAATCACAAAATGCCCTGTGTGGTTACTTTACAGAAATCAATGCTCCGCCCGTGCTCCGACTTTCGCGTATGCTCTATCGTCTATTTAGACTTTCCTCTCTAAAGACGCGGGCAATGTTCAAGGCAACTTCCTTGAAATTTAAAAATTTCTTAAGAAAGTGAAGGACTGAACTTTTACCAGAAATTAATATTAGTATTTAGGACAGTAAATAGTTTGGACTAATCGAAATATATTTTGCGGTAATAAATAAATCAGAAGATCTTTAAAAATCTAAGATCGCAGTAAACATATTTGATACATATATTCTCTCGCTCATGTTTTCTATATTTAGATATTAGAAAGAAATAGAAAGACATCGAGAGACAGAGAAAGGGGGGAGAATGGAGGTATGAAGGTCTTCTTTTACTTTGTTATACGAGGGATTAATATCTTAAGCAAGCATGTTTTTATGCATACATTGATTTTCCTGTTACTCAAACGCTACTTTTGAGCTAAAGCCAAAACAAAAATCCTTGCCATACATTCTAAGCAGCCTCTTGGATTACCAGTCACATTTAAAACTTTTTCAAAAAGCTCATCACATCCAAACAAAGCAAAATGCGTGCCTGGAGACCATACATCTCTGGAAAACAGATATCCCGACCTCATTGTACCTAGCGATACAACAATGGGCAAGCGCGTCACTTGTATAAAAGCACAAAATGCCCTGTGTGGTTAATTTACAGAAATCAATGCTCCGCCCGTGCTCCGACTTTCGCGTATGCTCTATCGTCCATTTAGACTTTCCTCTCTAAAGACGCGGGCAATGTTGCTATGGCGGCATTAAGCCCCGCCGTCTATTGATCGCTAATAGGTCTATAAGCTTATTTAACGGTGGCTTTGGGGGCGTGAGGCTTTAATATTGGATCAGCGGAGGTTTCTGTGCCCTGCTGACAATGGGAAAAAGGGGGAAGTCCTTTTTCCCGTAGCATAGGCATTGTTTTATTTTGATGATGATTTTTTCTCTAATGCATATTTGTGCCTTTGCTCTCTCTTTCCTTCCACATTTATTTTGCCAGGTAGCAAATGTGTGTAGTTTATTAGACATTTCACGGAAAGTCTCGGAGGTTGTGATAATGTGAGGAAATTATGTTACTTTGTTTTTAAAAGCATCCGAGCGAGTCGTTTTTCTTTCGTATGAATTTTATTGTGGGCTAATTTTTTCACCTGATAAAAATTTTGCTTTTTTTTCCCGCTTGTAGTGTGATGGGATTAAGATTGGAAATGTTAAGGAAACACTGCTAATTTTACTGAGCAAAAAAGTTGCTATATAAGAAATGCAAAAAATGAAGTGTTGTTTTTACAGTATATTACAGGCAGTCGAGGTTACGATTTAAAAGCTAAAATGCACACTAATAAACTGTAAAACTAGTAATTTTACAGTTTCTTACTGTAAATTCAAAAATTTTATAGTTTATTGCCGTAATATTTAACTGCATTATATTGTAAAAACAACATTATAATACTGGCAGCAGGAGGTTCTAGTTCAAAACTGTAAAATGCACGGTAATAAACTGTTAAATTAGCAATTTTACAGTTTAGTAACTGGTCAATATTTTCGTGATCGATGCTATTTTCCATTCTCTTTTTATGTCAAGACATTTTGAATGTCTTCATCTTTTTGCTAATGTAGCAATTCATATAATTGATAAAGTTCTTCACTTGACTAATTTGGAGTACTACTTATACATTATCATGATATCTGTAGGTCATAACATCAGAAAAGTACATCACACAATACACAGAAAAGTATTCACAATAATAAACTGTAAAAATTTGCACTTTTACAGTTTATTACTGTAAAATTAGAAATGTTTATAGTTTATTACCATAAAATTAGCTGTATTATATTGTAAAAACATTCATTTTTTACAGTGAGGAAATATATTATTTATATAAGAAAATATATTACTTACTCTTTAAAGTAAGTTATGCTAAAACTGTTTTTAGTTATCGGCAAAGTTTCATATTTAAACCACGTGGAAGCATAACATAATGTTTCAAGAAATGTTCAGTTTGTAGACCAATAGTGCAATTGTTGGGGGATATATAGCTGGTGGTGGTTGGAAAGGGGTATACTGTAGTTGAGTTGGGTAGCAGGAGGCCGCTAATTTGTTTTATTACTGTTTACACCAGAATACTTTTTATTCTTCATATTTTTAAATAAGCGTCCTTCCTTTTCTTTATTTCTGTATTTTATGCTCATCTCTACTCTCTCCGCTCCCTCCATGCACTTATTTTAAAGGACTATGCCTCTGTTGCAGACTGCATATTTCGTGATTAAAACTATACCAAGTAAAAGGAGCATGTAGAGAAAAAGACAACGTAAGGGGGCACAAATAAGCAGGGGTACTGCAGACACGTGTTCCGGCGTTACAAAGAACGCCTTTTTCAATGCAAAAAAAAAAAAAATGAGCTTATGGATGCACAGACATCCGACGGAAGTTTTTGTCGGATGTCTGTGCATCCATAAGCTCAAAAAAATTTTTTGCATTGAAAAAGGCGTTCTTTGTAACGCCGGAACACGTGTCTGCAGTACCCCTGCTTATTTGTGCCCCCTTAACGTTGTCTTTTTCTCTACATAATTAGGTATGCACATAAAAAGGTATTTGTAAACTTTAAAAGGAACATGGTTTTAAAATATCAAGCCCCTTATTTAACGCAGCGAAAGAGATCTATTGTAGGGGAGGGGGTCATGCAAGATTTGACGACGATATGAATCCAGAGCATACAAGTCTATTTGTTCAAAGGCCTGAGCTTAAAACTTATTATTTTATTTAACATCAGATTCTAAAAAGTTGTAAAAAGCAAAACTTTGAGATTTACTTTTTACTTGAAAGAGAGAAAAATCAAAACCTGCAGAGTTAATTAAACCTGAAAGTTATATTCTATCGACTCTCCATTTTTAGTTGAGAAAATATATATGCTCCTTCCTTCAAACATTTTCAATCAACAGATACCAGCATTTGTGATGTGTCTCAATATTCAAGTATCTATTGGTACCTTAAAGACTCGTAAAAATATTACATTTTATATCAGTAACAAGAACCCTCCCCCGGCGTGGAATGATGAAAAATAAAATGAAATTAGTTCATAACAGAACATGAAATTCAAATAAAATAATTCTTAAAATTGTTTTAAATTCATTGAAACATGTTGTTTTGCCTAACTTTTTGAAGAGCTTTATTGTAACCCCTCCACTTCACTGTTCTGGAGTTTAAATAACAATAGTAAATTACTTTACTTTGACCTGTTTTTAGAGTGATCCCTAAGAAGGGGTCTTTATAAGTTAAATGAAATAAATAAACATACAAATAACAATAAAATAGGTGGTTCATGGACTAAAAAAGATTGGAAACCTATTAATAAATAGGCATAAGCTATTGCTCTTCTGATACAGCTGTTTTATTTTTATTTCTATTTTTACCTAATTTCGTAAAATTTTTAAATCACAGGGTTTATGATTTTCTTTTAAAAATGAAATACAAAACTTGCAGGATTTTATTCAAGAAAAGAAAATAAACTAGTACATTTTGATGAATTTGCCAAGCTTGTATTTGGTGTGACCTTTTGAAGTTAAAAATGCTCATTTATAGCTCACATATAACAAAACTATTTATCTTTATAAGTGAATGGGTAAAATCCTTCTGGTAGTTTTTTCACTTTAAAACTTATGTTTAATAAACTTTCTGCAAAAAGAGTAACGTTAATTAAAAAATATATCGTCATATTGCAGTTACAGGTGAAATCTTTGAGTTTTATGATTTAGAAATATTTATCTTCTTAATGCTGCTGATAAATTAAAAACCATAAATAAGGCAAGAAATAAAAAATAACATTCATTTAAATTACAAGAGTTTTGAAAACTTACGAAAATCCATTTTTCAAACGAAAAATTACCATCATAAATCACATTAAAAATTAATCTTCCCCAAAGTTTCAGAAAAAGCATGCGGTTAATCAAGCCACATTAAAAATATACTTCCCCCAATCTTATTCCCAGCGAAACTCAAGACTTGCGCTTTCCGCTCCGCTAACAAGATGTTTTTAATTTCCTTACCAAATAAAACTCTCAAAAAATTCAATTCTTGCATCTTGTTTGGGAAAAATTAATTAACAAGCTAAGTAAAGCAAATGCACTTACGAGGGCCCCAGGAATGCGAGCTTGCCGCGAAATTAGGAAGCGCTCGTGTTTAAAAACCCTTGAGGCATGTGTCCAAAGTTTATGGTTGCATGCGGGGTTTTGCTGTGTTTGTGCTTGCGATGGGATTATTAGGGAGAAAAAAGTCGACTATACAGGGAAGAAGAAATTTCTGAAATTTCGTGACATTTAATTAAACAAGTATTACATATCGTCTGATATGAACTTTTGGAAGAATTTTTCTGCTGGTAATGATGGGCAAAATAGTCCCAATGGTATGTGTCTTACACATATTGGGTGCATGCTTTTTTTTCACCCTTTAACTTGTCAGTGGAATATAAGCTCTTTAAAGCTCCAGGAAGTTTAATCGCGTTAAGAGAAAACTAGTTTTCTCTGTACATATTTTTACTATCACTTTAAACTGCATTATATCTAATGCTAGTATATTTAATAAATAAATGAATAAATAATAATCAATGAAAATACTATGATAACGTTTGAAACTAGTTACTGAAGAAAGGTTTTGTCCAAAGTTTGGCTGCATGAGGATTTTGCTGTGTTTGTGTTTTGCGGGGATTATTAGGCAGAAAAAAGTCGATTATACAGGGAAGAAGAAATTTCTGAAATTTCGTGACATTTAATTAAACAAGTATTACATATCGTCTGATATGAACTTTGGGAAGAATTTTTCTGCTGGTAATGATGGGCAAAATAGTCCCAATGGTATGTGTGTTACATATATTGGGTGCTTTTTTTTTTTATTATTTCTTTTCACCCTTTAATTTGTCAGAGGAAGCTCTTTAAAGCTCCAGGAAGTTTAATCGTGTTAAGAGAAAACTAGTTTTCTCTGTACATATTTTTACTATCACTTTAAACTGTATTATATCTAATGCTAAAAGATTTAATAAATAAATGAATAAATAATAATCAATGAAAATACCATGATGATGTTTGAAACTAGTTACTGAAGAAAGGTTTTGTCCAAAGTTTGGCTGCATGCGGGTTTTGCTGTGTTTGTGCTTGCGATGGGATTATTAGGGAGAAAAAAGTCGATTATACTGGAAGAAGAAATTTCTGAAATTTCGTGACAATTAAACAAGTATTACATATCGTCTGATATGAACTTTTGGAAGAATTTTTCTGCGGGTAATGATGAGCAAAATAGTCCCAATGGTATGTGTGCTACATATATTAATGCTTTTTTTCACCCTTTAATTTATCAGTGGAATATAAGCTCTTTAAAGCTCCAGAAAGTTTAATCGTGTTAATACAAAACTAGTTTTCTATGTATAAATTTTTACTATCACTTTAGTCTGTGCATTATACAGGGTGTCCACTCCAATCGTGGACCAATAGCTAATTTCTAAACCGTTAGAGATAAGCATATAGTTTATTTAGAAAAAAATCTCCAAATTATGAAAGGAATTTTGGGTCTATTCAATGTTTTTCAAAAAATCAAATTTTGAAAGAGTTACGAAATTTAAATTTTTATACAGCCCTCCAGTCCTATCAATCATATTTAGTAAAACATTCTTGACACTGTAACGTTTAAAACTAAAAAAAAGTCACTCTTCTACCACAAAAATTGACCGAGTTATGACGTTTTGAAAAATCAAGATTTTGAAGGATTTCGCATACGGTCCCTGAAGCGATCTCTCGATGACGTCATGAAACAATGCAAAATCTTGATTTTTCAAAACGTCATAACTCGGTCAATTTTTGTGGTAGAAGAGTGATTTTTTTTTAGTTTTAAACGTTACAGTGTCAAGAATGTTTTACTAAATATGATTGATAGGACTAGGGGGCTGTATAAAAATTTAAATTTCGTAACTCTTTCAAAATTTGATTTTTTGAAAAACATTGAATAGACCCAAAATTCCTTTCATAATTTGGAGATTTTTTCCTAAATAAACTATATGCTTATCTCTAACGGTTTAGAAATTAGCTATTGGTCCACGATTGGAGTGGACACCCTGTATTTAATAATACAAAACTTAATAAATAAATGAATAAATGATTATCACTGAAAATACCATGATAATGTTTGAAACTAGTTACTGAATAATATTTTTGTCCAAAGTTTATGGTTGCATGTGATTTTTGCTGTGTTTGCGCTTGCGATGGGATTATTAGGGAGAAAAAAGTTGATTATACAGGGAAGAAGAAATTTCTGAAATTTCGTGACATTTAATTAAACAAGTATTACATATCGTTTGATATGAACTTTTGGAAGAATTTTTCTGCGGATAATGATGAGCAAAATAGTCCCTATGGTATGTGTGTTACATATATTGGGTGCTTTTTTTCACCCTTTAATTTATCAGAGGAATATAAGCTCTTTAAAGCTTCAGGAAGTTTAATCGTGTTAAGGGAAAACTAGTTTTCTCGGTAAAAAATTTTACTATTACTTCAGTGTGTATTATATTTAATACTAAATTATTTAATAAATAAAGGAATTAAAATGATCCTTCTGAAAATGAAATAAAAATGCTCGTAACTAGGTACTGAAGAATGGTTTTATCCAAAGTTTGGTTGTATATGAATTTTGTAGCGTTTTGTAAGCGAATTCTATAAGAATTAAGATATTTCCGAAATTTCGTGACATTTGACTAAACAAGTATTCATATCCTTTGATATGTACTTTTGGAAGAAATTTTCTGCGGGGGTAATGATGAGCAAAATAGTTTCATTTTGAATCTTTAATTTGTTAGCGGAATATAAGCTCTTTAAAGCTTCAGAAAGTTTAATAGTGTTGAGAGAAAACTAGTTTTCTCAGTTGAAATTTTTAATATCAATTCAGTGCAGTCTGCATTATACTTAATACTAAAAAAATTAATAAGTACATGAATAAATAATAATCACTCTGAAAATACCATGGCAATATTTGAAACTTGTTGCTGAAGAATGGTTTTGACCTAGGTTTGGTTGTATGTGAATTTTACAGTATTGGAATGCTGCGGATTTTTAGAATGAAAAAGTCGATTGTATAAGAGGATGAAATTTCAGATATTTCGTGACATTTAATTAAACTATTGCAACATATGATTTGCTATGAGCGTTTGAAGAATTTTTCTGATTGTAATGATGAGAAAAACATTAACAATGGTATGCGTTTTACACATATAGAGTGCCCCCCCCCCCCCTTTAATTTTGCAACTGAATGTAAGCTGTTCAAAACTTCAGAAAGTTTAATCGTATTAAGAGAAAACAAGTTTTCTCAACGCAAAATCTTACTATCATTTCACTTAATTCTAAAATATTTAATAAATGAATGAATAAATAACACTCGCTCTGAAAATATCATCAAAATGTTTGAAACTACAGCTCAACTAGTCTTAAAGTTTCACAGAGAAAATTAGATTTGTATTATTACAAACTTCAGAAAGTCATGCAAACTTCAGTTCGCGTTTGTGATCTCTGGCGGTGACAGAATTTTCAAAACATTCTATGGTCCAGAAACGAATTCAAGAATCAGTTAACATGAACTGGCCTCTGCTAATATACTTTCGGAGACTGGTGTCCAAATATCTGGTATCCAAAGTTATGATCAACGAGTTGGTATTAAAAATTCACACCCAAAATTAGAAATGATTCAAAACTTCATACAGCAACTTGAACCAATTAGTGTCCAAAGTGGACAATAGAATTCTACAGAAAAGACAATCCACCGTGAAATCAAATATGTCCGTTATAATTAGACATTTCCGTAGTGACCATCACATCGGACCAAGTAACAACTTAAACAAACTTACCTTCCGTCTATTCACCACTCTTTTATTAAATATTCATGGGTTAGAAATTGCGTCCTACTCTTGCCTACTAACTTTCTCAATAATTCTAAAGCACTTTCGTCTCGAAATGCATATTCCTTCTCCAAGCTTTGAAATCAGGCTTGTAGTCCATTTGCAATGTTGCCTACTTAAGATTTTTATCGCATCAAAGAGCCATTGCATCTCTTAATTGCAGTTCGCTAACTTTTGTGCCGTTGCTGTCCGTCTCTTGCTTTCAACCTTTTATCGACAGAATGCAACATAGATGCCTTTGATATTTCCCCATCTATACCGAGTCGACAGTACAAATGAAATGTTTATTATTTGATGAGAACTGATGAAAACTTTGATGTGTTGCCGTTTTTATTGTTTGCTCAAGCTTTGCTGGATGGAAATAGATTTCTGCACGTGCACGTATAGATATTTTAGATGCAAAATTGTTTTTATCTCCCTTGCGATATGAATTTTAAGTAATGCTTTTCATTGCGAAAGAGGATAAATTTGCATATAAAAGATATTTTAAATAAATGCAGAAAATGTTTGTATTGAAGAGGTTTTCAATTCCGTTATCAATGCTTCTCTTTGAAATGAATATCAGTTTGGATGTTGTTGTTTATAGCTGGATTAAAACATGCTTTTAGCATTTTATTGACAATTTTCACGCCTGCGATGAGGAGAAACAATGAAATATATTGTGACAGGTTAATGAAGCTCATTATTATTTTTTCAATTTTTATAAAAGTGTTTATAAACTGACTCGCCAATTTAGTTAGACAAAATGATGATCGGGCTGAACTTAAAAATTTAAATCAAATTAATAATGAAATTCAATCAGAGCAACACTATACCTCATAGTTTCCAATGTTATTATAAAAATGATTAACTTTATGTGTATGCACTTTTATATATACATGTCTATTCATGACTAAATAAGGAAATTTGTGGGAAGTCTTTTTTTTTTTTTTTTGCTAAAAACATGGGAGAAAAAGCCAAAGCTGTCAATCATCATCTTTTACCACTACACTTATTTTTTGATTGAACTCCTTTGACATTCCAACACAAAGCATTATTGAAGAATTTTACAATCTAAATTCAATTTTTCAAACCAAATAGGTGATGAACTTAATGCAGTGCACTGCAAAAAATGAATGTTGTTTTTACAGTATGATACAGCTAATATTATAGTAATAAACTGTAAAAAGTGCTAATTTTACAGTAATAAACTGCGAAATTTCTCCTTTTATAGTAATAAACTCTAAAATTGCTAATTTAACAGTTTATTACCGTGCATACAGCTACATTTTTGCGGCT